>VDFB02235677.1:0-20782 GCA_007258455.2 Sequoia sempervirens
ACATTGATGAATTCAAGTAGAGAGTCTAAATCAACCCTACCACCGAAAACGCAAGAAGGATCAGAAGTAGTGGGTTGGCCAAGGCTATAGGCTTTCCTCCTGCCCTTATTGCCCCTAAACTAGTGATGGCCTATAGGGAGGCATATCAGCCAGAGACCAGAACCATTGTGGAGAAAGACAGAAATGTTTTGGGTGACATGTCTGCTAAGTCAATAATAAAGAATTTTCATATCCCTACCTTCAAAGAGATGAAAGAAGAATCTATAGAGGATGGCAAGGTGATGTAGGATGAAGACCCTCTTAAATGCAAAAGGATTGTCAACCAATACTGGTTAAAAGAAAAGAGGGGCAGTGCAACTAAGGTGCCCCAGGAGCTCTTCCGCGGTGACTTTTATGACGACTACCATGATTTGGTGACCTTGTTGAGTAGATTCATGGACCTCCCAACTACAGCCTATTTCTAGGATTGGATGGTATATTTCATGGAAGAGAACCTTCGAGGTACAACTAAGTTCTACTGGGTAGGAATAATTAGTGATTGCTTCCATGAGAAATTTATGGTTGTAAAGAAAACCTTGCACTTCTATATGATGTCCTACCTGGTCTATTCACTAGCTGACTAGACACAATACAGAGGATTGTTTAGGGATCCTGATGAGGAACCAGGTAGAGAACTAAAGGTTTATGACAAATACCCTTAGCTACAGTTCAGGAACTTTAAGAGGGATTATTACAGGGTCAATGACACTTTCATAGGTTATATCATTGGATTGCTCGAGGTGACTTCAAAAGAAGAGTCTCCCACATTGCCAACACTTTCCTCAAATAGTTTTCCTTCTTATTCATTCAGTATCTGAAGTTCACCTACATCTGAGCTAAAGGATTTTCAAAGAAACCATATAAGCTGCCCTGGTACCCTAATGACCGGATAATACTGTTAGAACTCTCTCGGTAGCTAAGACATGCACACACCCTCCTGAGAAACAAGCATAAGGCTAGGATCCAATATCCCCTATCCTTCGGCTAAGGGCTATATGAACTCCACACATCCCAGTGTGTCAACAATTCAGACAAAGAGCTCGTGGAATATCACTTGAGGTTCCACACTGCCCGGCTGTGAATGGACCCTTATGGTAAGTTGACGAAGATGGTCGCAGCTAAATATGCCCATCGACATAGTGTTGATGATTTATGGGCCAACTGCAAGGATGATAATGAAGTGAAAATGAGGCACTACATGCACATGACTGTGTATTTTGTAAAGAGGGTCAACCTGTTCCCAATGTTGGACCAGGTAGTGGAGGATGAGAATACAATAATGGATCCTCAAAAAATGTAGTTGCCAACTTGTCCCTGCCACTAATTAACTGGGATGAGCAAGAAGTTGATGACCTTGAGATTTTGACCAAGCCCATCAAGTCTAGAACAAAGGAATGGATTGATGGGAAAATTTCCCAATTAAAGCAACAAGGGGTCACTCTAACCTACGAGAAGCTTGAAGAAGAACATGTAAGCAAGACGGATAGTGGGATAGCTGCTACCCCAACAGAAGAAGCTTCTCAATCCCCTCTGGTCACTAGGTTGAGAAAAAAAAAGAGACAGCTGAAGGATAGTCTAAACCCCGTGTATACTCAAGGAATCCTTTGGGAGGTGAATCCTCCAAAAGGCCAAAGACATTAGGTAGTCTTGATACCATCCAAGAGGAAAATCTCCATGAAGGGGAGGAAGAAGCTTGAGCAGCCAAAGTCTCTACCTGTTGTCTCTACTCTTGAAACTACTACTATTGTCACCCTTCTGCTTACTTCTCAGGAAATGGTTGCCGCTTCCCCACCTGTAGTGGATATATCTATCCACCTTGCCTCTACTCCACCCATGTCATAAGTAATGTTAATAGATTCTTCCTCTGCCACCACCTCTCCACTTTCCTCTGCGTCCATCTCTCTAACCACTTCTCTTCCCCTAGGAACATCAATAATACCAATGCCCACACTCTCACTTTCAGAGGCCTTCTCCCTTTCATATGTAGAATGTTCCCACATAGCTATCCAGAGTGTTAATGAACTCGGCTATTCAAGCTGCCTTGGCACAGATTCTTGCTAATATACCCACCTCCACTCCTCCAACTGAACCACCAAAAATGAAAGCCACAATGAAAATATCTAAGGAGTTGGAGAGATGAGAGAAGGAGGCCACAAAGGGGATTGAGGAGGAAGCGGATGATTACCAGGAGCATCCTGAGTTCTAGTGCCTACCAATTGATGAAGTGGTGCATGAAGGTGAAGAAATAGAATCCTCCAAGAGTGATGGAGAAGATGCTAGCAACAAATATATTGTGTAATCCTTTGGTGCAGACCTCGAGGAGGAATTAGCTTGAAAGTTGAAGGATGTTGGAGAGGAGGTAGAAAGGAAGCCTTTCAAAGAAGAAAAGGAATCAAGTGGCAGAACGGAGGAGGGAACTGAACGTCCAACTGGGGAGCATGATTAAGCCCCAAACATGGTGAAGAAATACCTCTCTTGGAAGAGTAGGAAGAGTAAGAAGAGCAAGAAGAGAAAGAAAAGAAAGAATAGGAAGAAGTACTGCCTCAATGCAAGGAAGAGGAAAATAAAGAAGAGGGTAAATCCCAAGAAGAAGAGGCTAAAACCCATGAAATCCTAGGAACAGAGAAACCTGAAGAGCATGGGCATGATGAAGAAGAAGAAGAAAAGAAAATTTTTGAAGGGGAAGATAGCCCCAAAGAGCGCACAGCTTCTGAGTCCCCACAAAAGGAAATTGTATTCATCCATGATTCAGATGAAGAAGGAGAAAGGTTCAGGCAAGAAACCCTAGGTAGTAAGGTGATGGAGATTGAACACACCCATGAAGAAGAGCATGATCATGAATCACCAAGGGGAGAATCTCAAATGCCTGAGTGGCTTGAGAAACAACTGGAGAAGAAAGCTCCTACCCCAAGCTCAAAGGATCCAAGAGCAAGGTTGGAGGCTATCTTGGCCTGAGCCCATATCAGCACCAAAAAAGAAGAGAAACTTAAGGTCTAATCTCAGTTGACAATGGATGCCTCTGGATCTAGAACCATGCAAATAGCCACACCGGTGCTGGGAGAATAAGGAATAAGTTACAACATCTCCACCGTTGACTTGAGGACGGTTACTAGAGAGCAGAAAATTGATCACCTCCAAGGGTCTGTCGCCACTATCGTGCATCAAATGCACAAGGATAAGATTTCAAAGGAGGAACTAAAGGTACAAGTGGTTGATTTGATAGCATATATTCAGCAATGGTCATTAGCAGAAGAGCTTCCCACCACATCCTTGGTGCCACCACAATTACTGTCCAAGGACCATATTGATCAGCTTGAGAAGAGAAAGAACTAGACAAAAGCAACGAAGGATTGGTTCATATAGGTTGTCTACAATGGAAACATGGGCATCGGCCATGCGGTTAGGACCGCCAACAAATTCCTGGAGTTGCAAAGAATATTCGAAGGAATAAAAAAAATTTGCACCAATTTCCCCGAATTATACAGGATCACATACCCCAAGCTTCAGACTATCCTCAAGGTACCTGAGGGATCCCGAGAAAAGGAATTTTCTCTAGCTAAAGGTGATCATTGGCTTGTAGAGACGTGGAAACTGAGTCTTGACCATAGAAAGGAGGTATTGGAGCAAGTGCTTTGTGAGGTGGAGATTGAAATTGATTTGATCAAAGAATTATGTGTTGTCTATGAAGAATACATAAAGTTGATGATAGACTTTGATGTGCCTACAGTCGAGTTGGATCCTGAAAAGATAAATCCCTACTTTCATAAGAAATGGAGAATGGGATTGTGGATGCACTGACATATAATTTCATGGGTTTTGCTACAAGGGCCTTCTCTCAGTCTGAGCAGGTGATTAAGAATGCACAAAAATTTGACAAGGACTGGGATACCATCACAAATAAATCAAGGAGGTTGAATTTCTAAGTGATCCAATCTGATATCTTGGAATGGAGCAAGCTCCAGGTGTTGATTGAGAAGTTTGTGGAGTATGCCACCGTGAAGAGAAATGAAGGAATTCCTATGATTGATGATGGATTCCTCACAGTGTAGCTATAGCAAAAGGGAAATCAGCAAAAGAAAAAATTGCTATAGTGCTGCCACAAGAAGAAAAAATAGGGAAAAAGACAAGGAATGTATTTTAAATTGCAATATATTTAGGGGTAGGTGAAACCCTAGTTTGTAGTGAATCTTGGCCACACAATGCAAATCAATCTTGTCCATTCATTTTTCTTTTGGAACACTATAAATAGGGGTTCTCCTCACATTTTCAAGAGAGAGTTGAGTTGTTGTAAAGGCATGCTACAAAAAATTTAATAGAAGTTCATTGGCTTTTGGTGAACTCTTGAGTTTCTACTGCATGTTACACGGTTCTTCTCCCATAGTTAATTTGAAGTAGATTTACTTTTCTTTTTTGTTCTTCATGTTTTAACTTGCTTTAGTAGATTAGATAATGTTGTTCATTGATTTTGAAGCATTATGTTGTATGTTGGTAACCTTTCTAGTCCATACTTTTAGTTGTTTATTGATGGTAGATAGTAGAACAAAGTTAGTCTGGACTTAAATTGGCAGCTTCTCTAAATTTCTATTTTTTTTCATTCTTATGGTGAATGAATGATCGAATATCTGCAGTCCTTAGAAGCTTGCACAAATTTCATTAGACTGTGATATAATCTGGTTAAGTGAAATTATGTTTTAGGAAGGTTGTCTGCAATAGAATCCTCCATGATCACTGTTCACTACTAAATTTTAGATCCAGGAACCTTCTCTCTTCCCTACCCTTTTTCCTTTTTTATAAATAACCTATGCTAAGGTTCATTGCACATTGTAAAGCCAAATCTAGAGCTGAAATTGGAGTTTAGGACTGTTGTTTGAACCTGCAAATAATTGCACCAACTTCCCCATCTTAGGAACTCCATTTTAAGATCCAACTTCCCTCCAGCTTAACTCCATAAGCTTCCCTGTGATTACCAGCAAAATCACAATTGAAACAATTGATAAATTCCATGCACGCCATGACTTGACACCTAAGAGACCTTGGGGTGATTTCAGCAACTTGCATTGGAAATTACCTTTCAAGAGAGGTGGTGCACATGCACTTCCCCGTGTTGAGAAGCAGTATAAAACACCCATCAACAAGAATAAGTATATGTATTATGGAATGGATATGTGTATGTGATGTATAGGATGATACAATTTGTATCATATAGAAGGATGGGTTTATATTTGCAAAGGATGAATGGGATGAGTTGGTGGAAGAAACTTGGCCCCAAGAATAGGATACACATAGGTAGAAAATTTACATGATACAAAAAAAATAAGGTTTTCATCATTGTATTTTCCCAAGGTATTATAGGAATAGTTTTACCATTAGAAATTTCTTTTACTTTACTTTTATTTTTATTTTCTTTAAATTTTTGATTCAAGTGTCTCTTCCATGGAGTGTTAATAATATTTCATTTTAATAGCTCTTTCATATTGATTATTTTTTTTGTATTACACCGAATAAATGTTGAACTGCGGAAAATTTGGTGATTGGCTAATTTGATTCCTATAAGATGCTACCAAATAAAATAGAGAGTAGGAGGTAGTTAGATAAAGGATATATGGTTGGCGGGGTGATCCCATAATAGTGGTTTATAATTTTGGCCAAACCGACACCCAAAATAATTTTTTAACTAAATCTTCACTTTCGGCACCTATAGCCTTAAACTATGAGGAATTTGAAGATGATGCAAACTAGAGTTTTGTGACATTTTTTCTGTAGATTCTAAATATATTTTTTCAAAAATTTGAATCATGCACTTCTTTTCCATCTCCCTCAAAAACTATTTTTTTCAAAAAACAACATTTTTTAAAAAGTGATGCTCACCTGGGTAAATACACATAAAAAATTCCATGAGGATAAAAAATATAATTATTTCGAATTTATATTTAACCCAATATCTAGTGCTTCCACTTGGTTAGATGGTTTTTTATTGAATATTTTTTCTTTAATCAAGTTTTGAAGTCAAATCAATACAATTCTACATAGGCGACCGTATAACGCGTAACTTTTTTTTGTATGTATCAAAATTTATTTTTTTTTTTTGTTGGATCAAGGATCAAATATCTGGTGCACTCTATATTTTCAATTTTTTTTGATAACCTGTTATTTTCCACGTGCAAACAAAGAGCTTGATTTTTGGTGAAAACCTACATCACAAGAAAAAAAAAATATAATAATCAAATTAAATTTTATTAAAATTATACTTTTTGGGAAGCTTATAATAGGACTACATACTCACAAAAAAAATTAATTTTAAATGAATTCATTTGATCCCCAAAAGGTAAATCAAAGTGGTTTTTTATCAACATTTTGATAGGTGTAAAGGAGACTCGTTATAGGTATGGTTTAAAACTAGCGGGGTTCTATCCAAGGGGGTTTGATTCAAGGTGGTTTGATCAAACCCTCTTCAATTGGAATCATTTAAATGAAATATTTCAAGGCTTAAATCATTATATTTTCTAAAATATGTGTGATTTGAGCTAAAAATCGTGATCTCCTTAAATTGTAAACCATTATTGTGGCATCACCCTATGTAAAGTGTTGGATGATATTGATGTGGTGATGGAGGTACGTGGGATGATATATTCAATCCAGGTTAAAGGAGAAGATGGAAGAATAGTGTTGTGTAATCGTATGTAAATATCACGAGACCAAGGGAAATTAGGAACAATTAATTCACATACCATACTATGTTCAGAGATTGAATTTTTTGTTGGATGTGATTGTGGATTTTGGATTTATACTTGTTGGATTGTGGGATCATATATTTTGGGATACTAGTATGTTGGGACTTTGGGCTTTACATTGGATAATCCATATTACCAAATTTTGGGACAAATGAATTTTTCAATATAGCATATTAATTTTTTTTGGATGTTGAGTTACGTGGATTTGATATTTCAAGATTTCAAGGTTCAAGTAGATTCTAGAGTATTATAATTATGGGATTGCAAACCAAAAAAAAATTGTTTTAGATTCATGGATTTTTGCATTCAAGTCATTCGATTTTGAACTCAATTTTGGAACCCAAATGAACTTGGGATCTTGGAATATTTATATATTGGGAGTTAAAATTTGTGGATTTGGAAAATAAAGCTTAGGATAATGTGATTTTTGGACATTTGGCCTTTGGAATGCTTGTGATTCTATTTTTTGAGGTGCTAATTTTGGGAATTTATATAGGCTCCTTGGGATACGATGATGCGTCCAAGTCTATTTTAAAGTTCATTTTATGATTAGGTAGGGAAATATTATCTTAGAGTCCCATGAAGATGGTGATATCTTCATTATTAAGGTATATTTCAAACAATGTATGAATTTTTTGGTCCAAGGTGATAGATCCAGGTGGTGGATAATTAAGGTTGGTGATAGATGTATTGTTGGAAAAAGTATCCCTTTTTCACACTTAATTTGGAAATAATTGACATTGAATTATCCTAATTGTGCCTTGGGTTAGTGTTGTAATGTGTTGTACACATTCACATTAATCTAGGGCCTCCTTTTTAATAAAATGCACTTAATTTGTACCTTACTTATGGTGTTGTAAAGTGTTGTAGTACACTTTCACACTTATTTAGGGTTTCATTAATTAATTGTGGTTAATTGAACTTAATTAGCCCCTTTAATTCAAATTTAAGCCTTCTTAAAGACAACTTTTGAAGGATCTATCTCGACACCCAATAATGATATGGAATAACATTAAATTTGGAAAAATCAAGGTCCTAAAAAATGGTGCTAGGATCCGTTCACCTTTAGTGGCGAATGGGTCCTCTCCACATAGGACACTCATTTCTATGCATTTTTGAGGTGGGTTTTTTATGTTCTTTCAACTCCCTGAGGCAAGGTCCTAGAAACTTGTGCTAGGACCCATTCGCCTTTAGTGGCGACAGGGTCCTCCTCACTTAGGACCCCTCTTTTTGAATTTGATTTTGGCAGGATTCTAATGAATTTTAATCCTAGATCTGTTTCCAGCTTGAATTATTTGAATTTTGGGGTTAATTCTCAAATTATGTATAAATATAAGGTTATTTTACATAATTTCACCTAGAGAGAGAAGATTTTGAGCAATTTAATAATCAAAGGAATTTTCATGAGATCAAGCATTCATTATCAAGAAGCAAGAAAGAGTGAAGTTTGGAGTAGCATTTGCAAGTCTTCAAACTCATTTTTTGTCAAAGATAATGCATTAGTGAAGGTTGATGATAGATGCCTATGGAGAATCATGAGGGATTCTAGGTGTTTGGAGATGCACAAGACATACAACCAAGCCTAAGGACTTGTTTCCTAAGTGATTCCATCTTTTATAATCATCTTATTTGTAGCCTAAAGAGAGGTATATTCATATTTGTGGCTTATTAAGTTGATTTGAGATCTTCTTTAGTGAGTCATTTGCATTGTTCATGTTTCATTTTAGGGTTCTTTCTCACACAATTGGATATAATTGACTTTACATTCTTATAGATCTTAATCTTAGACACACTTAAGGTTAGGATTGCACACACAAGTAAATGTTTTAGATTTTCATTCATCATCTAAGGTTTAATTACCAACAAGGGATTGATTGAGGCAAACCCCTATCCACCAATAAGCTTTAAAATTTGTCTTACAGATTATTAGCATATCTGGATCTGAAAGAAAGAATTTCACATTGCAAGGAAGGAGTGCAGAGCTAGAAGTTGAAGACTTGATTCAAACATTTTTGGAAGGACTTAACAGGACCCATTCACCTTTAGTGGAGAATGAGTCCCTGTTGGGGCTTGAAGGGTAGCAAGTTTTACACTGTAAAAGCTTCTGTTTCAGATTTAGAACTCTTGGAACAAGCCTACCAGTACCCATTCCCCTTTGGTGGTGAATGAGTCCCTGTTAGCACTTGAGAAAAGTTGGATTTAACCAAGTGCATAGCATTATCTACTCCTTGTTTTTCCCAAAAAGTTACAGTTTCTTCATTTTTTGTATTAGATTCGTTCATTTTATGTGTTAGACCTAGAATTAGATTTTACTTGTTAGTCCAATTTCTTCTCCCCAAATTGTGATTTAGCTCACCACCCCATCCTTGTGTAAAGGAGAGATTTTAATATCCCTAAATCTTGACTTAATTCACCTCTTGGGTTGATAATTACTTCAAGATTCTTGGATATCATCTTTTGAATGAAACTATAACCTAGAAAATGAGGGTTAGTTATCATAGTCTCTCATTTTCTATGTTTCAATAGGAATGGTAACTTGATGAAAGGCTTGGTATTGGGAATGTTGGGATCAATAAAAGAATTGGTGATTGGGGTGACATAGTCAATAAAAGGATTAGTGAAGAATTCCTTGGAGAAATGATGGGGAACCGAGTTTGATATTGGGAGAAGTAATCCTAGAACTTGTGGGAGTAACATCCTTATTCTAAATATGAATATATTTGTATTTATAGTATCAAAAAAATTCACCCTTAACAATTTCACACTAGTTCTTGCTCCCTCCTATGTGTTTGGACCTAATTATGCATTTAATTTCCTATTTATGCATTAATTATACATTTTTGTAAACATTCTTGGAAAGTCAAAAATGGGAATTTCAACTAGGCATTTAATATTTTTTCCTCCACACTTCAAATCCCTAAAAATCAAGAATCCAATCTAGGGTGCCTCAAGTGCCCTAGACTGCCTATTTTGGCTCCAAATTAAGTATGTCAATATCAATTATTTATCATTTGAAATTCAAATTTTAATTATCAGCTATCGAGATTTAGTTTTTGGGAAATTATATTAATTGTATATAAATACATAGTATTTTCACCATTTGAACTAAGTAGCAATTTTGGAGAGAAAAATTTATATTTTCAAAATCAATCAGGAGCATTCAAAGGAAAAATTAGTAGCATTATTATAAAAATTTCATCATTCAAGTTCAAGTTTGAAAGACATCAAGATGAAGGAATAAATTATGTTCAAGGGGCTATTATGATCAATCATGCCAAATCATGAAGATGTATTGAGTTATCCTCTATGTGCTGGTTGAAACACTTTAATATATTTTATGAGCTAACCTTTTATAGTTCTATCAAAGAAATAAAGAAATCCATCAATCAACTTTTATGGAAACTTGTGTGGCATCACTTCATCAAGGGTTTCACATCAAGGTAACATTGTCATTTATCATTCATCACTATAGTCAATTATTATTATTTTAGTCTCTACTCAACCTAGGGTATGCCCTCTTGATCATCATCAATCATTGTGCATGGAGGTAGAAATACCAACATTGGGTTTGACATAGGCAAACCCCTATACAACACAGCATTTCCCTACTTTCATGTGTGCAGTTTAGTGTGGACATGGAAAAAGTAACCCTTTTAATTTTTCTTGTTTTGTCCCTCCTTGTGCTTATTTGGCTTGATTTTTCCTTGATTTAATGTTGTAATATGGCCCACATATTCACATTAGGTCTTGAATATTTATGAATCATTAAGACTTTATGATGTCTTGTAAAGGTGTTGTGAAGTGTTGTAAAGTCTTGTAACAAACTTTCACACTTTTCTAGACTTTTCATCAACAAATACACCTTTCTTATGCCTTTATTTGGCCCCTTTATGCACTTACAGGCCTTAATTAAGTGCATTTTTTAGTACAAACCCGACAAACATCATTAAAGACAATATAATTTTTGACATCCACTCATATGCCTTGAGTGGGACCCATTTGCCTAGGGTGATGAATGAGTCCCTCTTGGCACAAAAATCAAAATAAATTCAAATTACTAGCAGGTTTTTATTCCTAAAGACCTAGGGTCAGCCTGCGATGTATTTTTGGGAAAGTAGGGGATAATTGTGTATAAATACATGATTTTCTATTCATTTTAACCCCCATTCAATCATCTCATTCATTCTTGCATTCAATCCATCTAAGCATTCACTTAAGCATCATAGCATCATTCAATTAGGCAATTATCAAGCATCTTGGAGCGGCCATTGACATATCTTTCGTGACTTCCAAATAAATAAGGGTTTGATAGTTTACATTTGGTAAGTTATTTATTCACAATTCTTTCTTATTTCATTTCTTTACTGGCGGCTGATTACTAAAGTGGGTTTGGACCTGCAAACCCTATAATTTTAACCCTTAACCATTTTTTTTCTCTTGCATGCTTGAAGGTCTTGTGGTAAGTATTCTTCGTAAGGAAAGAGGTGTTAAAAAAGTGGCTTCACAAGTCTTCAAATCTACTATTGTCAATATAACTCCAAATTGGAGCTTCTGTTGACCTTTTTTCACTTCATTTTCAGATCTTCGCATCCAAGAACCCAATAAGTAGAAACGCCGACTAGGAATCCACCCGCCAAAGTTGATCTTTGACTTTTCATATTTTTGTAGGTGGATTGATTCACCATTAGTGGTGAATGAGTCCCATTGCCAGGCTGGAAAAATATTTTTTTGTAGTTTTGTGTTCCTGACATATCAAAACCTGCTTTGATAAATTTTACCAAAAGTAGGATTGATTCACCATTTGTGGCGAATGAGTCCTAGTGGGCATCAACATTGAATTCTACAATATTCTAGAATCTTCTTAGATCTGCTTCCAGTTTCCAGGTGGGTATGTGCAAGATCATGATGGGCCAAGTGGCGATATGATGGGTATGTGGCTAATGGTTTTTTTTTCCCAAAATTGATGAAACCAAAAAAGGGTTTTTAAAGGAGATTCTCAAATTTCTACCAATATAAATTATTCTTTACTTTGAATTTAATAAATAATTATTATTCATTTTCTATTTGAATTATAACTAAAGCCTCGATTGATAGGCTGATTGAAAAACATCTATAGCTTTCAACGGTGTCACATTTTTGAATCCTGTAAACATGTCGCTACCCTGCTTCAGATACTCATAGTGGATTAAAAAAAATGAATTTCATGAAGTTTTGACCAAGTTATGGTCAAACATACGAAGTTTTATAATTTTTTAAAAGCTTGTAATTAAAAATCATAATTAATTATTTATTTGGAAAAAAATGTACCACATCAAGACATGAGTCCTCTACTCTTTTTATCTAAAATATTATAAAAAAATATTATCATTTTATATTGGTTAGGGTGGTCAGACATACACCTTATTTTTTCCTTGAAATTTAAGTACTACTGCATTGAAATTTCAAATTTTCACCAAATAGATTTTCCTTTTTTTTAAATACACCTAGTAGTTTAGGAACTAAATTCAATTTTCTACAGATTCTATTCTTACACATTTTTGAAATAATATAGATAACTTCATTCAAAATTTTTACGCCAAGTTGCCTAACGCTGATTTTCTTCTTCTCCTAAATTTTTGCCACTCTTTTAAGAACCTAATTTTTCCAGCTGACATCCTAAGGTACATACCTAGGTAAAACCCCTTTCAGTTTCATTCCAATTATGTTTTTTATTTGTGTATATATTTCTAGTTCATGTTTGCATGTAACATCAGTGTTTTCCAGCATTTCATATTTCTTAATTTTGCATTCATAATCAATAGATTTTATTCATTTTCTGCATTTATTTCATTTAATCTAAGCATATTGCACCCACATCACATCCATATTTGAATGTAACATTTCATTTTGGCACCTACTCTTATCTCCTTTTAGGTGAAAAACCCTAGAAGGAGCATAAAGCATTTTGGTTTGCCAAAATCTTTGGTTACATTTTGGTGAACCTGACTTTGGAACATTTTTACTTCTGATGTCAAGTGCATTTACATCCTAGGTTTATTTTGCATCAACATTGCATTAGGTTTTGCATTGTTTTGCATCCTAGGGTTTTCAAAATTGCATTAGTGAAAATATCATATAGCTTTCATTTTTGTATTTCAAATCATTTTAAAACACTGCATTTCTGCATCTGCATCATAATTTTGCATAACACAATCTAAAACACATCAGATTGCATTTCAAATTTCTAAAAAAACTCAAAAAATTTCATCCCTGGACTCATTCACCGCCTTGGGTGAATCAATCCAGTTGCAAATTTTGAACTACATTTTCTGGCATTTTCTATGCATTTTCTACATTTTTGTTTTCTGTTATTACATATCTATTATAGTTTCCATAATTTTTGTTATTAGCATTTTATTACTCCTCATTTTCATTTCATTTGAATCCACCCCACCTTTAGTAGCCCTTGTATGAGTGTTTGGTGCCCTATTGATAATTCTTTAGTGAGAAGAAGTTCCCGACTCATGGCATCTCACGATAACACACTCATTGTGGACCTTGGGTTGTCTCAAGTTACTACTTCTAGTGTTGACAATAGTGCATTAGGTATGGATCCCACCTTTAGCAATAATTTTCCTTCCCATAACATGCAAGTTGACACACAAAACGATCATGTTCCGCAAGAAAAAATAATTAACATTCATAAGGATCTAGCATATTTGCAACAAAACATGTGGCTTGAAAACATTTCAACCACCACAATTCATGCTATAGACAAAATCCATCGTCTGCTTGAATGTAATGAAGGGTTAGATGTTATGAAATAAATTGTTGAGATATACCATAAACATATTCCTTCCACCTCTAGTACATCGCAACCAGCAAACATTGTGGTTAGCCATGGAGGACCTTATATTCCTCCCCCTTCAATTGTAGCATCCATACCTACCTATACCACTCCCTAAGTCACAACCACAATGCAACAAGTTAGCAATGTGATTCCTTCCTTGACTATTCCTGCTAGCATTCCTAATTCTTCTATGGCATCAAATTTTTTCTACTCCTCCACCATACTACCTATTAGCATTCCATTCACTTTCCCTACCACTACATACACTCCATCACCACTATCTCTTTCCAACTCATGCCACTTACACTAACCCTCTCATCACACAACTTTTCCAAACCATTTCCTCCATGCAACAACAAATATCCACCATAAGCCAAAGTCAAAATGCTCCACCCACTTATTATGTCTGTAGCAGCCCATTATCTTTAGAAATATTAAGAACACCAATGCCACAAGGAATTGAGATACCTATATTTGAGAACTACAAAGGGAATCATGTTAATGCTTACATAGCCTTATGCGATGAATTTGTTCTTGATGACAAATTTTTGGCCAAATTATTTCCTAGGACCTTAAAGGACATTGCATTGGAGTGGTTTTCAAACCTACCAAACAATTCAATTTGTTCATTCAATGAACTAGTTGATGCATTCATAAATCATTTTCAAGTGCACATGACTCCCAAAAAGACATTGGCTGATCTAATGAGATGTAAAAAAAATGTGAACGAAAAAGTAACTAATTTCATCTCACACTATCAATCACTATATGCCCAAATCGATGTCAAGGTTCTTGATCCACATCTCCAAAAGATGTTTATTGAAAATTTACAAAATCACATCCAAGATAAATTGACCATGATGAAATTTCCCTCTTTCATGCATCTATGTATATCCCTTTGTGACTATCACAATTTGATTAGTAGTCATGATTCCAAGTCCACTACTAACCAAACTGAAAAATATAAACCTAGCACTTCAAACAATTCACAATTGTTTCGAAAACCAAACAAAGGATTTTTGCACATCAAGCCCTCTCCTCAACTACCAACTCAACCCGTCAACAACCAAGTAACAGTTGTTAAAGCTATGATGTACCTTTTACTTATGGAAATCCAAAGAGACAGTTTACACCTTTACTAGACACTCTTCATAACACCATGACCCAACTGTTGCAGCAACAGGTGATTACTTTACCTACTATTAAACCATTAGATCCAACTAAACCTTTTCCTCCAACCTTTGAACCCAATGATTATTTCCATTATCATAGACAAAAAAAACATGACACAAAAAAATGTAAGCATCTTAAACACATCTAGTGCAAGACCTCATTGATTCTAACCGTCTATCCATTTCAAATATTAATGTTAAAATCAATCCGTCTATTGCCCCCCCAATCAAAATTTGAAAAAATTTACCAATCTGATGCCCAAACATACCATGTCATTCATCAAAGCCAATGAAACTCCAAACAATGATGTGATGATTGTTAATAAAACTATTGAACATCCTGATCCTATTCCACATTCCACTTCTATTAATCCTATGGATGATCTGGTAGGAGCAATAGGCATTATCCCTCGTAAGGGTCAACCTCATAAATCTCTTGATGTTATGTTCTCTTATAAGGATATTCTTCTGAATCTTCCCAATGGTCCTCTTTACATAGTTGGTCATATTTATGATAATCCCACTAATGGGATACTCATAGATCTCACATGTGGCGAGAATGTGATCACTGAGGAACTTTGGGTATTACATGATTTGTATCAAGATATTTATGAAAAACCACGAGCATGGATCAAAACACACAATGGTTTTGTCTGCCCTATGATAGGATTGATCATCCTTCCATTAAAAATAGGACCTAAGGCAATGGATGTAACATTTTCCATCATTCCATAATCGGATCAATTTCGTTTGTGGCTAGGCCATCCATGGCTTCCCTCAATGAAAGTTGTTCCTTCAGTCATACACAAGTGTTTAAAGTTTCTCCATGACAATGACATATTCATTGTTCACCATAGTGGCTTTAACCCTTTGTCTTCTAAAGGAAACTTCTCCTTAGAAGCCTTTTGGCCAGAGCCCATGGAACCCATAACACCTCGCAAAGATTTATTTTTCATTGCTTATCAAAAGTTTAAAGCCAAGAAAATTTTTGAATTGTCCCTCTGCAACCAATCCCCATCCACTTTCGACACTCCCATCCTAGATGAGACAATGCTTCAACCTGAACCTGAACCACCAACTCTAGATCAACCAAAAATAAACACTTCACCTTCCTCGTCCAAATGTCCAAGAGATAATGAAACCAAACCCATCTGCCTCCTCATAAAACAAGTCTATAAAGTAAAAGAGAAATTGATTGAATCACCTCCCATGGTTCCTTCTATTCCTCCCCTTCGGGAAGAAAAGGAGCCTATGGTGGATCAACCCACTCTTACACCAACACAACTTCAAAATAGAATCAAAAGAAACTGAGGTGCTTAGGAACATAGGAGTCGACATCGTCTCCTTGCTCGTCAATTATAAACTAAAGAAAACAAAATGAATCAACATCCACCTTTGACAAATGCACTGCCCGATGACCCTCCTCCCCAATCACAACAAAATGATCTGATACAACAACCCCAACTCCTGATACACACTTCATTGGAAATTACCATTTGTCCTTCGGTCGTGATTAATCTAGATGACAGTGATGAGATCTCTAAAATAGATGAAGGTGTTCATAATGATATGAATACATTATTTTCCTCTTCCATAAGCTTAAATGAAAAATCTCCTACAACAAGTCTAGAACTTGCTACTTCCCCTAGTTCAGCACTTGCAATTGTCCCTTTGGATAGTCAACCACCCTCACAATACACTAAACATGATTGGGAGGCGGATGACTTGCTCATCGGTTGACTTGAATTTTCCTTGCTATTCTTCTTTTGTATGTGTGTATCGTGTTCCCCTGTAACATGTTGTTTGATGTTCTCCTTTCTTTGCGACATTCTTCTATTTGTACCTTCATTCTTCTATATTTCGTACATCGCTTTCTCTTTTTCCTTTTCTCTTTTGTTTGTGTTTTCCTTTTGTGGATGACACAAAGCATTGAGACACCCTCATGTATCTTCCATGTTGACCAAATCGGTCCTTTTTACTTTTCTTTTTCAATTTTGTTTTATGTTTTCCTTTTGGAGATGATGCAAGGCATTGAGACCGCAATGTCTCTCATGTTGACCCAAAATCTTTTTCATTTTTCTTTTGGCTTGTGTTTTCCTTTTGGGGATGACCTAGAAACTGTCCCGAGGATTCCTATGTCTCTTCCTTGTTGAGCCAAAATGGACTTTATTTTTCCTTTTTTTGCTCTCTTTGTGTCATTCTTCTAGTTCTGTGTGTATTTGGGGAATGACGACAGTTCCATGCTCTTTCATAAAAACATTACAGCAATGAGCATACTGACCCCAAATCCATAGATCCATTATGTGTTTGGTGTGTTCCTTTTTGGGGCAACCCCTCTTTCTTGTGCTCCTTTTTCTTTACATGATGTAGCCTTACTCGGGGGAAATGTATGACTTGGCATAGGGGCTTTCCAAGTTGGCTCTCATGTCTTGTTTCTTTTTGCATTTCATTTGCTACTTTAAAGTAATTTCTCACAAGACTAGTGTGTATGAATTCAGCTTTAAAGTGGGGGCACTCATTAGTATTCATTTGCATTTTTTGGTTCTTAATGCAACCTTGTTAGCTTCCTTACAATCACGTTTGTCACTTTTGGATGAGATTGGGTCATGATGTCCTTCATAAGCGTGATCTATCTTAGCATATTGCATTCCTCTTAGTGGCCTGATGTGATGCACTACATCCCCTAAGTTGTGAATATTCTATTCTTTGATTGGTCCTCTCTTGGAGACATCAAACACAATGTTCCCTAAGTTAAGACCTCGCATGAATTAAGCAAGACTCATTTGAACATTTCTTTTGCATGTTGTATTTTTCATTTACATGGCCAACTTCCATAACACAACTTGCATTCCTATGGTTCCATTGCATTTGTTCATGAGTTCTAAGCATACGAAGTTTTGCTTGTCTCATGAAGCACAAAATGAAATTTTTCTTTGTGGTGCCTTATTAAAGTTATCAGGAGGTATAACTTTAGTATGGTTGAGTGGGAAAGCCCATTCTGAGGCATGAATTTTCCCCATAGCCACCTTGTGGATTTCTCACCTCATTACCTTGAGCTCCTGTGGCCCGAGTGGGTATGTTGTGGATTTCTCACCTCATATACAGCTAGAGTTCTTCAATCAGTGATGGTCTCAGGTTTCTCAGTTGGTGTCTCATCTGAATCCATCCAGTCAGGCTGATCCCAGCCTGCAGCCAGGGTTGGGATGTCTGGTCCTAAGAACAATCCCATCCCATTTTGTCATGGTGATTCTGGGATGCTTTGGTGTGAGTTTGAGTCCTCTCACTGAAAGTGGGAATTCTTGTGGACATGGAAAAGTAGCCCTTTTGGTTTTCTTTTGTCCCTCCTTGTGCTTATTTTGGCAATTCTTCCTTGATTTGTAATGTTGTAATGGTACATATTCACATTATTTCTTGAATCTTTATGAATCATTAAGACTTTATGATGTCTTGTAAAGGTGTTGTGAGTGTTGTGACATTTTCACTTTTATAGACTCTTATTATAATTCACCTACATACCTCTTTTTTATCCTTGCAAGCCTTGTTCTAGAGTGTTTGTAAGTCTTGTAACAAACTTTCACACTTTTCTAGACTTAATCATCAACAAATACACCTTTCTTATTCTTTATTTGGCCCCTTTATGCACTTATAGGCCTTAACTAAGTGTATTTTTAAGTGCAAACGCAACAAACTTCATTAAAGACAATATAATTTCTGACACCCAATCATATGCCTTGAGTGGGACCCATTCACCCAGGGTGGCGAATGAGTCCCTCTTGGCACAAAATTCAAAATAAATTCAAATTATTGGCAAGTTTTTATTCATTAAGGCCTAAGGTCGGCCTGTGATGTATTTTCAAGAAATTAGGGCATAATTGTGTATAAATACATTAATTTATATTCATTTTAGCCCCCATTCATCCAAGTATTCATTCTTCCATTCAATCCATATAAGAATTCACTTAAGCATCATAGCATCATTCAATCAAGCAAATATCAAGCATCTTGGAGTAGCCATTGACATATCTTCGAACTTCAACAAAAAGGGTTTGGTGAGTTTATGACATTTGCATGTTATTTTTTCATCATTCCTTTCTTATTTCATTTCTTTATCAAGGTTTTAACTACCAAAGTGGGGCTTGACCAAGGCAAACCCCTATACTCTAACCCTTAACTAATTTTCCCCTCTTTGCATGTGTGTTTGCAAGTCTTGTAGGAATATTTTTCGAAGAAAGAGGTGTTGAAAAGTGGTCAATAAGTCATCAAATTCATTATAGTCAATATAACCCAAATTGGAGCTTGAAGACCTTTTTCAGCCCATCTTTTGCATATTCAGATCCGGCAACCCAACAAGCAGAAAAGTGCAGACCAGGACCCATAGAGTTGACCTTTGACTTTTTAGATTTTTCTAGGTGGATTGATTCACCTTCAATGGCGAGTGAATCCCACTGCCAGGCTGGAAAAGGATTTTTCTGCAGTTCTATGTTCCTGACATCCTGAAACCTGTTTCGATAGATTTTACCAGAAGCGGGACTAATTCGCCATCTGTGGCGAATGAGTTCTAGTGGGAATCAAAATTGAATTCTGAAAAATTCTAGAATCTTCTCATATCTACTTCCAGTTTCCAAGTTCACCCCTTTTAGTTTCATTCAATTATGTTTTCATTTGTGCATGTTTCTAGTTCATGTTTGCATACAACACTATGTTTTCCAGCACTTCATATTTCTTAATTTTGCATTCATAATCAATAGCTTTTATTCATTTTATGTATTTAATTCATTTAATCTAAGCATATTTCACCCACATCACTTCCATATTCGAATGTAACATTGCATTTTGGCACCTAATCTTATTTGCTTTTAGGTGAAAAACCCTAGAAGGAGCATAAATCATTTTCGTTTGCCAAAATCTTTGGTTACAGTTAGATCTAAAGGTTTCAATAGGTGAGAGTCTTAGGAAATAGATTGAAAATGATAATCCACATCTCAAAACTTTTAAATATGAAAAAGAATGATTCTAGTATAGGGCAAAGAGTGCCCTAGACCAGCTAATTCAATCTCAAATTTTCAACACAATTTCCTCTTTGTGTCTCAGTCTAAGATTTGAAGTTATTTTGTAACTTTTTGTTTTTATCTCTATGATAAATTATATTTTTAGATCTAGGGTTATATGTCAAATAGCCTTGTCAAATTACACATCAAATTTACCTCTTTCATAATACAACTCAAAAATATATATAAACACTACGGGATTGGCTCTCCATTGTGGTAGCAAGTCAATCATCCAAATCCTAGTTCATTTATGTTCAATATTAATTCAAGTGAAAAGGAGCTAATCTTAGCTATCCTAATTGGATCTAGGATCATTTTTCCTACTCAACAGTATCTAATGCCTTAGAATCATTGATTTTATAAACATGAATAGGTTTGAAGATTCCTTGTTCATGAATGCCTAATCCTTTTCCTTGATAATTCATGATTTGACATATTTAATTTATGATTCTATATTCATTAATTTAGAAGCACTTGATATGAATATATTTTTAGATACTTGGTTTCTATTGGAATTTTTAATTTTCTCATTTATGAGGAAACCAAATTGAATAAAGGTAATTAGGCATAATGCATAGGACATTGATTCTTGGATAGGGTCAATATGGGATTGATAGGACACTTACTCTTAGTTAGGATCTGAAAAGAAGAAAATAAGGGTCTCTCTTTTGCTTCTAGGGTTTTGGACCTAAAATGAGAGAGGCTATTTCCTTAATCTTCACTCAACAACAAAACCCTTGAGATTTCAATGGGTGGTCCCACAAAGCTGGTTTACAATTTCTGGGAGATTCTAATTTTTGTTGAAATCACATATTTTTAGAAAATATAATTATTTAAGCCTTAAAAAGTTCCATTTAAAGTATTCCAATTGAAGATGGTTTGATCAAACTACCTTAGATCAAACCCCCTTGGATAGAACCCCGCTAGTTTTAAACCATACATATAACGGAATCTCCTTTACAC
>VDFB02235680.1:0-12684 GCA_007258455.2 Sequoia sempervirens
TTTGTCCAAGGTAGATCAGGCAGATTGGAGACTTTTGAATTGGGCTTTGCAACCTTCAATGCTCGCCTTGGTCCAACACAGGTTATTGGAACATCCTTGTAAAGAGGTGAGACTTACAGTTGCTTCTTGTCACAGTGAAATCATAAGAATAACAGCTCCTATAGCACCTTATAATGATGACATATTGAAGAAGGTTCTACAACTGATTGTAGAGAGCCTGTATGGGCTACACAAAGTCAAAGCCCCTTCTTTTGGTAAGAGGGCTAAGATTTTAGAAATTATGGCCAAGACTAGACCATTTATCATTATGTTGGACCTCAAATGTGATAAATTAATTCTACAAATGTTTCAATGCTTCCTAACTGAAATTAGAAAACATCATCCAAACATTGTGAGGTCTTGTATGCAAACTATTATGTCTTTAATCTTAGATGAGGATGATGATATCTGCAAGTGGCTGCAATTAGACTTGTTGGCCATTTGGAGGAAGGAGCAGGCTATATCACCTATGGCTTACGAGTTCTCCAAAAGATTGGTTGAGCGTAAAGTTGAGAGGTTCAAGGAACAAATGACAGCTGCAGAGCTAATTTCTCTGGGTATACAGGGCCCAAGATCACCCAAAAAGAGCAAGAACCAAATGAGGCGAGAGGAAATTTGTTTCACTTGCCTGGAACATTGGTCACTTGATTATATTTGTGGAATTAATCAGGAAGATATATTGCAGCCAAGTGGTAATGAAGGCAAAGATACAGATGGGAATGGTGCCATGACTCATGAGGAGCAAGCTAAAACTATAGTTTTGAGTACACCTGTTATTGGGCATGATGAAAGTAAAAAGGATAATGGTTACCAATCAGCTAAGGTTGATGGTATGGAGGAAGAATCAATTGCTACAGGTGAGGGGGATTCAAAACTCTTCGTTGGTGATTTGCAGATTATTATTGATAAAACATGTGAGGGAAAAAATAGTAACTTTGATAGTCCAAATTTTGATAAGGAAGTGGATGTTAATGAAGATGCCTACTTGGAAAAGTCTGAAATGGAAAAGATCAGCAGGTTATTGGATGGAGATTTATGTTATGAATCAGAAAATATTGCAGTAGATGATGAATTTCACTTTGACCAAGGGGCTGTCCAAACTTGTGAGTCTAAAATATGCCAAGAAGATGGCACTCAAGGGGTTGAATCAAAGGCCCAATCAGAAAATGTATTTCAGGATGATGGATTGGAGACACATAGTTTGAAAATTCAGCTCAAGGTTACTAATGATATGATTATTGCAGCCTTAGTACAATTTGAAGACACCCACAAATTCATTGAAGATCTTTACTGGAAGGTCCAAATTAAGAAAAGAGAAAAGGGCATGGAAGGAGAAATTAAACTTGTAGATTTGCAGGTGGTCAAAGAAGCTTTGGAGTCACTAAAATCAGATTATTTGCATTTACTTTCAGATAGAGATCACATCTTTAAGGTTGCTGAAGTTTATGCTAATGCACTGAAAGAGAAGGATGATGAAGTCAATAAGCTCTACATGGGGCTTAGGGATACTAAGGAGGCGTTGGAGGATACTCAGATGGCTCTACAAGAAGCAAAAAAACAGCTTATTGTCAATAAACAATTAAGGGAGCAGGAAGACAAAGAAATGGCAGAGGAAGTCAAACAGGTGATTAATGAGCTTGACCAAATTCAGGAAGTCTTTGACTTGGAACAGTGCCCTAAATTGGCATCCTCAAATTTAGGACAGCGAGATAGCTGGTCTAAGTTAGAAAGAGAGAATTCTTTTCAGATTGTGGATAACCCTCTTTGTGTGATGAGTGCTGATTGGACATACGATAATCCACTCTTCGAATTGGATGAGGAAGTTCTTTTTGACTCCAATAATGAGAATGGAACTAATTACAAGATTTGGGACCCAGGTGCAGTTTCCAGTGGTGATGTTTGGTCACAGGATTGGAGTGGTGGATCAATTTCTAGAGCTAGTACTGCTGCCCACTTTCCGATTAGCTTACATATGAGTCCGGATCCTGATCTACAGATGAGTTGGGATTGTTGGGATACTTGCATCTGGAGGTTAGTCGTCAGTGTCATGTTTCCAGTGTGTTGTGACCTTTTCACACATTGCCCCATTCAAGATGGGGACCCCCTAAATTTTTGCTCCATTCTGGTCTTTTGGCTTGGGTTTTTCTCTCTCTCTCTCGCTCTGTCTCTTTTCTGATGTCCGCCTTTCGGGGGGATTGCGCCCGTCAGTGAGTTTAAACGTGAAATTGACCAAGTCTGAAAATTAGGGTTTCATTTTCTGGCGAAGATGGAGTCCAGAGCGAGGTGGAATAGCTTTGAAATTTGAGACTAGCGTTGTTGTGCGGCGGCATGTTTCAGCCGGGCTCCCAACAAATTTTCATCTTCGGATGCGAGGTACTTACTATTTTTGAAATGCCAAGTACGAGTGAAGTCTGATTTACTAGCATTTTTTGGTCAAACCCGGTCACCGCGGCATTCAAAGCATAATAAAGGCTGCTTTCATTATGCAAAGTTTGGCGAATGAGACAACTTACTATTTTTAGCAGTCGGCTTAGGGACCAATTTGAGAGTCGCCGAATCTTGAGAGTTTTTCTTTGCATGTTGCATATTCATACGGGTTTTGAGACCTTCTCAATGATGTAACATGCAAAGCAGAGACAACTTCGAGTTTAGTCTTCGAGGCTATTTTAGGGTTTGCATGTCGGGGTTTCTTTTTGCATGTCCGGATGATTCACGATGGGTTTTCGAGCTTAGCGATGGTGTGACATGCAAATGAAGATAATAATCACTTCGGTAAGGAACTTGCTATTTTTATGGTGTCGGCGACCACTCGGCGGTTGAGAATCCGCGGTGTCAGCGGTGCCACCGAGAAAGCGAAGAAGAAACATAGACGACTGATGCATGCGAGAGGCGGATTAGGGTTTCCGGCCGAGGGACCCAAAAAGAGGCATAAAAGTCGAATTTTCAAAGCGGTGTAAACCACCGCGATCAGCATTCTTCAGGCTATCTGCTGGTAAAATTTCAAGTCAAATGGAGCACTTACTATTTATAGTAAGTCAATTTGGAGACTGGCTAAAAATAGTAAATTAGCTGCATGTGTCAGTGTCAGCCGACAGGTCACGTGGTGAGGAGCGCCTCATTAAAATTTCAAATCAATTGGAGCAATGGAGCTATCAGAAACATGAGGTTACTATTTATAGTAAACCACCTTCAAAAATGGGCTAAAAATAGCAGGGTGACTAAAAATGGTAGTGTTGACAGAGCAACAAGATCATGAGGATGCTACGTTTAAAATTTCAAGTCGTTCCGAGCTTTAGAGGTGCAAAATTGAAAGGACTTACTATAAATAGCAAGGCATGAAATACTGGCGAAAACGATGAAAAATGTTATAAGTCTGGAACTTCAATCCTGCAGCTATGGCAAAATGCGCCCAGTTGATGGGGCATGGAAAATTTCCAAGGATGCTGAGTTCGTCCAGTGCACAGGCCAAAATGCGCCCAAGGAGAGAAAGTCAAAGGAAGTCAACGCCTTTCCATCCTTCTGCCTACCTCAAATGCGCCTTCAAGCATATGCCAAACATGAAAAAGTTCTAAGTATGAGTTCATCCTTCAGCAGGGGCAAAATGCGCCCAAAGCACAAGTGGTCAAAGAAAAGTCAACGTTTTTTTTATCCTGTTGGCCTAGCAAAATGCGCCCACCTTGAAGAAGAAAAGGGTTGAAAATTTTTCTAAGTGTAGAAATCCGCCTCACCCCTCAAAATGCGCCCATCCTCCTCAGGGGGTGAAATGCGCCCAGTTCACAGAGAAGTCAAAGCGGGGTCAAAGTTTCTCATCCTCTTCATGCATCAAAATGCGCCCAAGTTTATCCTTCACGTACAGGAAAATGCGCCCAAAGGAAGAATGAGTCAACAAGGTCAAAGCTTTTCATCCTTCTCCAAGGCCAAAATGCGCCCAAATGCAGGCAAGTGAAGACAAAAAATGGAAGTTGAAAAGTCACATGAAGGCGTTCATCCACCAGCAAGTATAAAACGCGCTCAAGGTAAAAGCTAGTCAACAAGTCAAAGGAGTTCGTCCTCCTCAAGGGGTGAAATGCGCCCAAACTAGTGCATGTCAAGACAAAAAAGTGAAGTTGAAAGGTCATCCAGTGGACATGCTCAAATGCGCCCAAGTTTGGATGGTAAAAGGTGAATAAAGATGGTAAGTGGGGTAAGAAATATTGCCTAGACATGGTGAAAAGTGAGGCGTTATCCTCCTCCACATCAAGAATGCGCCCAAGGTGAATATTGGGCGTGATTTTTTTTGAATTTCCTCTCAAGTTTGCTAGGAATTTTCCTTCATCAAGTGTGTTATGCGCCTAAAGTGGAGGGTGTTAGAAATTTTTTTTCTAAGGCGTGTGAAGTCAAAACAAACTTGCTAGGCGTTGAAAGTGGTATGTGTTGGAAAATATTTTCCTAGGAGTGAAATAAAATGCTAAGTGTGCTAGGCACCTCAGATAAGAATAAAATATTTTCTAAGTGTTGGAAAATTTCTCCAAGGCGTTGGAATATTTCCTAAGTGTGGAGTGAAATGCAAGTGAAGTGAAATAAAAGTGTGCTAGGCGAATAAAAAATTCTCTAAATGAAGTTGATAAAATCTCCTCCACTGGAAAACAAATAAAATTTTCTAAGGGAAATTTTTCAAGAATGCAAGAGATGATTAAATATTTTCTAAGGCAAAATTATTTTCTTCTTAGAAAATATGCCTATTGCTCAAGGTGGTAAAATTTCTCAGAGCACCGGCAAATTTTCTCAGTGATGAAGTCAGAAGTGGATGATAACGCAGATGAACTCAAATTTTCCAAGTCGGAGCAACACAGAATGATCACAGGCGAAGAATGAATTTAAAATGGTGAAAATAATATTTTCTAAGGTTCAAAATTCAAAAAAATTAAATGAACCTGTTCGTTGGGTACCCATGAATTTGAAGCGTTCTGAAGAAAATTTTCTTCTGGGTACTGGACGTTTACGATGAAAGATAGATTTCCAAGTCTTCCGAACTTCGCCGACACTTTTTCAGTGGGAAATTTAATCAGTGCTCAAATTGTGAATTTTTCTAAGGGAAAATTTAAAATTTTCTAAGGCAAGTTTGAATAAAATGTGTTTTCGGAACGAATTTCTTAAAATTCTCTGAGTGATGAATTTGAAGTAAGTTGCCTAGATGATTTCGATCGAATTCTTCGAAGATGAATTTCCCCAGAGGTGATGAAGAGTTAAAATTCGAATTTCAAGTGACAGGATTCTGGCTGGTGAATTAAAAAGGATGAATTTAAATTAAATTTTTTGAAAAAAAATTCAAAGATGCCAGTCAAAGTCAAGTTTCTAGAAGAATAAGATTCCTGACGTCGGGTGACAAGTGTCAGAAATACCTGTTGACGTGGTTTTTGAGACCGCACCAACACAGAACAAAGTCGCCCAACGGACGCTCTATTCTCTCTTGATCAAAGTATTCCGCACGCTAAGATTGCCAGAAAGTTCGTGCGTTCAACTCCAAGGTTCCTTTAGTGCGAATAGGCTCAGTTTGGCTTGATGTGATATAGCTGGTATGTCAAGGGGACTTACGTAGTTGTTCAGACTTCTCACAGTTAGCAGTTGATATGTAATTTGAAGGGGATTCTTACGTGTATGATTTGGCAATGTGTATTCTTTTCTAAAACTAACAAGAAGTATGCGGAAAGTAAAAGGGAAAAGGCCTAAGAAATTTGTGCTCTATTCTAAATGCAAGGTATGTGGGGCTTCGTCTCAATAGACTTCAACCAGATTTAACCTAGCCTCCGTCGGACAGCCTCAGCAAAATCGGTGCAATCTTCAAAGGGGATAGCGGAAGGTATTCAAGTTACAGTTTAACATACGTACACCATCAGAACAACGCATATAAGTATGTAAGCCATAACCGAAGTCAAGCACAAGATAATGTCCAGTTGACCACGCAAGGCAGACTTATCATCAACAAGCCGCTAGTGGTATGGAATAAAATGAAGCTATCTCAATGAAACACCACACACCAAAGTAAGCTACTTGCATGAATTTAATCTACTTGGATACGAAAGGAAGAAGAAACCTTGCTAGCATTTCATGAGAAGACAAATTCCATCATCAATGAAAAGATCTATTATCACAAAATGTGTTACACAACAGTCTCTTCAAAAGTTTTCAAAGGGAAAACTTTCTCTCTTCTCCAAATTATGCAAAATGCTCTACAATCTAGCTCTAACCCTATCTCAATTCTAGCTCTGATCTAATCTCGGATCTCTAGTCTGATTCTAATTCTAATGCCTTACAAATGAGGGGGACTCCCCCTTTTATAGC
The DNA here is from genome assembly GCA_007258455.2 of Sequoia sempervirens. Lineage (NCBI taxonomy): Eukaryota > Viridiplantae > Streptophyta > Pinopsida > Cupressales > Cupressaceae > Sequoia > Sequoia sempervirens. The sequence continues at coordinate 6,361 of VDFB02235680.1, forward strand.
TAGCCAAGTCCCAAAGGACGGCTAGGGTTACAATCAATAGAGTGGCCAGAATCGTGCCACCTCAGCCCTAACCCTAAAAACTGCCAGAATAGGGAGTGGTACATTAAATGAATCAAAGATTCCCACTCACTCCCAAAATAGCAAATGCAATAAATGCTCCATACTCAGTCGTCTAGAAGATCCTCGTCCAGTAGTGTGTTCCCATTAGCCTTCTCTCTGACTGCCAACTCAACAAATCTGCTAAGTACGGCCTCAACCTCCTCAACTGAAATAGATGGAACACAATCTAACTGAAACTCTCACACTGTAACTGAGTGCTCGTGCCTCGTACAAGATTTTCTCCAAGCAGCCAACGAGTCCTGCGTGTTCTGGATCAAAGTGGAGAATGTAGCAGTATTTTCAAAGTCATCTTGTACGAAGGTCTTAACATCTGCGAAGAAGGGAACCAGCAAACCCCTCAAATTATCAAAACTTATTTCTTCAGGATTCAGCCGCCTAGCAAATATGGCCTCGAAGGTATTCTGAACTCCATCTATGATATTGGCCATAGCCTTGTGTACCCTGGCTGAATCTGCCTGTGCCGCATCGAAGAAACCACGCCCCGTGATAGCCGAAGAATACCACCGAGAGAAATCGTATCGGTCATTCGCCTGAATGACACCTCCATCAATCAGCAACTGCAATGGCACATGCCTCAACACCTCAAGGCGCTGGATCACCTTACTTTGATAGATGAAAGCATCGCCCCAAGCATGATCCACCGCATCCATCCGTGTCAAAATAGAAGAGGCCTGCTGAAAGGCAAAGGCAAGGTCCTCCATAAACTTCTCTGTCTCAGTACGAACTCCTGTGACCCATTTGTCTGCCTCCTGTGCCATCCTCCCCAACTCTACCAAGCCGCTGATCGACTCTCTAGGAATATCTGCTGGAGGCTCTATCACTGGTACATCCTGCCCTCGAGAACGAGACAACTGCTGAACATATCCAATTAATGCCTTGTGTTCTCGTTTCAACTTCTTGTATTTTCCTTCTTTCTTGAACAATCTATCGCAGGTGCATCACTCATAAACCATTGCGGGCAGGCGGAAGATTACGGAAATCAGAGTGGTGACCACATAGTTTTCACGGTGCTTCATTCGGTCACACTTTCGACTTCGTGGGACCTTAGCGTGAAAATCACGAGCCATCCTCATGTCGGCCCGGAGATCTTGAAAACTTTCTTGCCTTCTTCTTGGTGAACGATCGGTTCAAAAACTCTTCCATCTTCCAATGTTGGATCCAATTTCCTCGCTCAGGGCTTCTTTGCATTACGTCTCTAAGCCAATCGGGCACCTCATATAATATATCAAAGGGCCGCTGCTCCTGTGCCTCGACTTCTCTAACCTGTTCCACCTCTTCCTCATTCTGGCGAGGCTCATTGTCCTCGAGTGGCTGAGTGTCACCTGACACTATATCATCATCGTCGCCATCATTCATGGCCGCCTCTATCTCCTGCTGAAATTGAGGGTCAGTAATAGTCCCCTCATCATCCTGTTGATCCTGGCGATCCAACCCTACTTGGTACATTGGCACTCTACGGCCCAATCGACTCCCTAAAGTGAGCTGAATATATCTGTACTACCGGTGCGATTCCTTTGCAACCCTCACGTCGACCGTAAAGACACCTCTGCGTAGCGGAAGCGTGTCTCCAAAGGTCACTCGCGTGACTGGAGTGGAGGCTGCGGTGAACTAATTCTTTCATACGGACTGGTCCCCTTGTGATCTGTTTCTTCCTTCCTGTGGTGGGCGTCCTGTGATCTCCCATCAAGTTGTAAGTCAAAGCAATTGACCTACCTTTCAATCTGCTCACTCGCCTATCGACCCATGCCCTGGTGAATGTCATAACCGGGATAGAGAGAGTATCAAGGTCGGCAACCTCGGGCTCTGACCAATCAACAGGCGGAAGTGGAGGGTCCCGAACGGCTGCATAGTCTGGATGAACAACATCCATGTCCTCATTAACCTGGTCCGGAACCGGAACTACCTCACACTCCCTGATCAGAGTAATCGGCAATCTAGAGAACATCCTCTTTCTCACTTCAATCTCATCAACTGCATCAGCCCAATAATCCTCAATGGTGGCCTTGTGTTTGAATTCCTCTGACAACACCCAGTTGATGTTATGGTGCGGGTCATAGTGTTGTCTACTTGTGTGATATGAAAAATGATAGAATTGAAGCTCACTTTCAGCTTCTCTACATGCCTGTATCGAAGGACAAACCTCATCCGAGTTGCCCATCACAACTGGAAACTCTATCCCTCCTTTCTTCTTCTTCTTCTGGATTTTGTCAAAAGCTAGCAACTGTCTAGCTATCTCTAGCATTATTATTTTGTCTGTTGGGTACTTAGGCAACCTATAAGGGTATGAAGAAATCTTGTCTAATGTATGAAAATCTTGGGCTTGTATGAACCACAGCACCCATACCTTTCAATTAGCTCACGGGCATTTCTAGGGTCTGCCTTGTAACCTCTCTGTGAAGCTTGACCTCGTGATGTACATAGGTGAGATGAATGACCACGTTTATGTAAATAAGGTTGTGCTTTCGACGAGGGTACAGCTGGCATTACCGCCTCATGAATTTTGAATTGGTGAGAGCCACAACCGATGGGTTCCTTGTAAGAAATCCCTCTGTACCTCGTCATCCGTGCCAACATATAAATTAGATAGGAACTCATGTAAAACGTTTTAGTCCTCCGCAAGCTCAGGAGCTGCTCATGTATATTGTCGCTGATCATCTCAGCCCAATTGACATAATCCTTGCCCTCCAACACCCGGTTGATGTAATAAAACATCCATGGCTCAAAAATGTAAGACTGTGGGCATCCACCAACCCTGCTCAGCAACATGATGAGATCACAATATTCCTGCTTCAGGTCCTCTGCTATGATCTGTTTCGGCAACTTCGTTCTTGAAGGCTTCGGAGTGCTCATCCAGTGAGTGTTAATTGTGTCCATGCATCGTTCAAAAGCAGAAGCATACATACGCTCCGCTCGCTCCCTGGACTTGTAGATCATGTTTCTATGCACCGGGATCCCAAAAGCTTCACCAATGGCTGCCGGAGTGAGATTGGCAAGTACTTGACCATCACAGTGTCGTGATGGCCGATTTCTTTCATTAGCCGGTTAGGCGCACTCCATAATCAACTCGAACCGAATGGTGGAAAACCAGCGGTACACTCCCTAATACCGGACGATGTTGTGCGAAGTGACCGAAGCCCGATGACTTCCAATTCCAAATAGCCTGTTCTTGAATGTTTCCAGGTTGACAGAGCCCAAGTTCGTGTCCGTCAACTTGCTCAACTTTGAAATAAACTTCGTCTCCGGCATGAATGTCTTGCTCAGCTTCTTGATCGTAGCCTGTCTGGAGGCACCATTGTCCTTTCCGGTTGTCCTCGCTTCAGCCATCTGCAACATAACAGACATTTCATCAGCAATCAGATTTAATAAAATAAGACATGATATAGGGGCTGCAGTTGTATTCTAGAAGCTGCAATATCTTTCGTGTTTGCAAACCTCAGCTCCTTCTTCTTGAATAAATTCGAATTCCAACACTTAGAACAGATTTCTAAGTGAACCTTGATGACCAGCAATCAGCAATTTTAACTACTTCGTATCAGCAATCAGCAATCTTGCAAGTTAGCAAATTCGCACTTCAAAGTTCTCAATGTTTCAACTCAATACAAGGCGTCCTTTTCAAATGGCAATTTTGACCGAACTTAAATCAAATCAGACTTCAACTTCAACACTAGCAAGGACGTACTTCTCAAGCCCTTAGCAATGGCGCACCCTTTTAAATAACTCCAATTCAAGCAAATCAGATTTCAGCCACTTAAGTCGTACCTTTTACAAGCAAGCTCAATCTTCAGCAAACACCTCCTTAGCAATGGCGTACCTTTCTTCACTTTCACTCCTCAGCAAAATTCGAGCTTCAGCAACTTAAGGCATCCTCTTCTCAGCAACTCTCAAATGCGCCTTCTCAGCAACAATTTCAAATTCTTTCAAGCCTCAGCAACTTAAGGCGTCCTTCTTCAAGCTCACAACATTCAGATTTTAAACTCTCCAACCAACAGTCCACTGCAATGCCTCACTCTCAGAGCAAATTCGCCTTCTCCAGTTGTGAAAATGAATGAAGAACTTCTCCATTTTATAGCTAAAATTCGAATTCTAGAAGAAGTTAATTTTAGCCAGTGCCATTAACCTCCACTACTCCACTTCAAGAATTCGAATTTTCCCTCTCTGGCTTTTCTGACACTTGTCTCCAGTCGTCGGGAATATTATTCTTCTAGAAACTTGACTTTGACTGGCGTTTTGAATTCCTCTTCGAAAAATTAAATTTAAATTCACCATTTTTGAATCCACCAGCCGGAGCTCTGTCACTTGAATTCGAAATTTAACTTCATCATCTGCTCTGGAAAATTCATCTTTGAAGAATTTAATCACAATCATCTAGGCAACTCCCTTCAGATTCATCATTCGAAGAAAATTCATCTGGAAAACTTATTTTATTCATTTTTGCCTTAGAAAATTTAAAATTCTCCCTTAGAAAAATTCATCATTCTAGCACTGATTAAATTCTTCACTGAAAAAGTGTCGGCGAAGCTTGAAAGATTTGGAAATCCATTCATCATCGCAAACGTTCAGTACCCAGAAGCAAATTTTCTTCAGAACGCCTCGAATTCATGGGTACCCAACGAACGGGTTCATTTAATTTTTTTAAATTTTGAACCTTAGGAAAATATCATTTTCATCATTTAAACTCGTTCTTCGCCCGTGATCACTCTGCGTTGCTCTTAGAAAAATTTTATTTCATCTGCCAGTGGAGAGAAATTTCTATCAACTTCATTTGAAAAAATTCATAGTCCCGGCACGCCTTGTACATTTTATCTCACTCCACACTTGGAAAATATTCATTTTAAAAGCCCAACGCCCCAGAGAAAATTTTTTAGCACTTAGAAAATATTTTATTTCTTACCTGAGGCACCTAGCACACTTCAAAAATATTTCAACTCCTTCAAGATTTTTAAAATCACCTTATAACTCCCTTCAACACAGGCGCAAACTCCACTTAGCATTTTATTTTCAACATCTTCAAATATTTTCTAACACCTTATATCACCCTCAACGCCTTCAAATATTTTCTAACACCTTAGGCGCCTTACATACTTGGAGAAAAATCACGCCCCACTCACCTTGGGCGCATTTTGCCTATGGAGGAGGATGACGCCTAGCCTTTTACCTTGAGTTTACCACGCCTAGGTAACATTTTCACCTTGTTTACCATTTGTATTTACCACTTACACTTCAAGCTTGGGCGCATTTCCTTGTAGGAGGAGGACGAACTTGCTTATACCTTCAGGTGACTTTTCAACTTCCGTTTTTTGTTCTGACTTGCATGATTTGGGCGCATTTTGATGAGAGAGAAGGATGGGCGCATTTTGCATGTAATGAAGGATAAAAACTTTGACTTTTTGTTGACCCCTTGCAACCTTGGGCGCATTTCACCCCTGCTGGTGGATGAACACTCCAACATCCTTGGGTGACTCTTCACCTTCCACGTTTTGTCTTGACATGGCCCAGTTTGGGCGCATTTTGGCCTTGGTGAAGGATGAACAATCTTTGACCACTTTGACTCCTTTGAAAGTTGGGCGCATTTTCATGCTTGTGAAGGATGGGCGCATTTTGACCCCTGAGGCGGATTTCTCATACTTAGAAACTTTTTCAACCTTTTCCTCTTTCATCTTGGGCGCATTTGGACCCCTGAGCAGGATGAAATTTCGTTGACTTTCTGTTTGACTTCTTGTGCCTTGGGCGCATTTTGCCCTGTGTGAAGGATGAACTTGCATCTTGAAAAATTTTCTACGCCTCTTCATCAATCTGGGCGCATTTTGATATGCCTGCTGGACGAGACTCCAGACTTAGACAAATTTTATCCTCGCCAGCCTACGGGCCCTGCTATTTATAGTAAGTTCTCTGTATTCGCGCCTCTGAAGCTCGGAATGGCCTGAAATTTTAAACACAGCTTCTTCACGACTTTATCAACTTTATGCGACGCTTTAGCGTTACAGTCACCACCGCTATTTATAGCTTTGTTTAGAGGTGGCTTACTAAAAATAGTAAATCTTGATTACGATAGTTCCAAGCTCAGTGAGTTGAAATTGGATGGCTGATCCTCCTGCGTGACCTTCACTGGCGACTTCTTCTTTGCGCACGATTTACTATTTTTAGCCGCGTTTCCAATTTGACTTACTATAAATAGTAAGTGCTCGTTGACTGAAATTTCACCCG
>VDFB02235684.1:0-10867 GCA_007258455.2 Sequoia sempervirens
ACTACTATACCACTTTGTCATATCAAGACTATTGTGGGGTAGCAGTAAGGTAGGGTTAGTAGTATTACCACCCTTTGCATGCCCCTTTGGACTCCCATGGACATCGGGTTAATTCTAGCGGTTGAGTGATTGTTCATCGCCATACTGTAGTGTCACTATTTACCCCTTGCAGGGCTATGGTTTACTTTAGTTGTTAACATGTTCTCATCGCCACCCCATGGTATTCATATTCAGTTGTCACGATATTGTGGTAAGCATATGTACATTGACCTATATGTCCTGCCATCTCGCGTATACCTCTATTGATTGTTGTGGTAGTGTGGTATTGGATTTTATTATGAATTCAACATTTTAGATATTATTTTATTGAAAAGATTAAACAATTTTCTAATTTTGCAGTCTCTCAATTTTTGTTTTCAGTGTCAGTCAGACCTAGGAGATCATTTCTTTGTTTGTAATGAGGAGGTTTAGTTCACCTAATGTTAAGATATCTATATGTATTATTAAATCATAGATGTTCATTATGTGTTTGCATCTAGAAAACATGTAGGACATATAAGAAATTTTATTCTAACTAAACAAAATTAATTTCAAATTTTCAACCCAAAGTAAAAAAAACTAAGGAAAGAATGAAGTTAGACCTAACTTTAAATGCACTTTCTAGTCAATTCCCAAAACAATGCACAAATAAACTCATCATAACATTACTTTTTGAAAAACTATGGATGTTATGAGAATAGGGATGGCTGGTCGGGAGAGAGGATTTGAATTTCCTGGGCGGAAACAGGTGGTTGGTTCAAAAGATGCTAGTTCTAGACTAGGGGATGGCTCATCTGGGGATGTGGTAGGCGAGAATGCAAATGAGGAAAAGGAGGGAGTAGTGTCTGAGGATTGGGGCCCAGAGAAAGGTGGGGATCCAGGTGGAAAGGTTGCATTTGAAGGTAAAGTGTACCCCTAACTCTTCTTCCAAGGATGGGAGAAGCATGGGTATAGGTGCCTTGCGTCGAGGGGCTAAGTAAAATCCTCTTAAAGGGATCATTCAGGGAGGATCCTAAGAAAAGTAAGAAGTTTCACTTTTTGAACCAAGCTGGTTGGAAATCCATTTTTCCCCAATTAGTAATATCTCTTCCCGAGAGGTGGGAAGTTTGCTATTTTGATTCCAGGATCTGTAATGAGCCACCAACATATCTCTAATGGAGTCATCTTTGGTTAGAAAGTTTATGGGTCCACGACCAATTATTGAGGTGGTTAGGGACTTTGTGAAGAAGAGATGGAGAGTCAAAGGACAAGTAGAGGTTGTGGCTCTACCTAAAGGTTTCTTCTCTTTTTCTTTTTCTTGTGAAGAAGATAAATATGTTGTTCTGTGTGGTGGCCCTTGGGTTATTGGCAAGTCATCTCTGGCTATTAGGAAGTGGTCTCCAAAAATGAACTTCTCGAATGCTGCCTTTGAGGCAGTACCAGTCTGGGTGCGCTTACCTGGGTTACCACTGGAGTTTTGGAATGAGGATTTGTTCAGAGGGATTGCTAGCTCCTTTGGGGAATTTTTATCCATTGATGTTATGACTTCATCTAGAAAGAGGCTAGTTTTTGCTAGAATATGTGTGGGGGTTACCTAGTCCTCAGATCTCCCCTCGTCGATTGAGATAGTTTCAAAACTTGGAAAATGGACTCAAAATGTAGAGTTCGAGACTCTACCCTTTGTGCATTTTACTTGCAAAGAAGTTGGGCATTGGGCGAAGAAATGCCCAAATAATAAGCCTAAACCCAATGAGAAGGTGGCTCCTAAGGAGACTAAGATGTGGAAGGTTAAATCAGTGGAGAAGCCTCAGGAGGAAGAGACAAGTGTTGATTTATTAAAGGAAGGATAGAAAGTTAGCGGAGAGTGTAATCTCAGCCCGGAAAAAAGGAAAGATGAGGACTCTTGCAAAGGATCTGATAATTTTGCAAATCTTGTAAGCGAGATTAAAGGCCTTGAAAGAGAAGAGGTCGATTTGAGAACCAAGGCTTCCCAGGAGGAGGATGAAAGAGCATAAGGAGGGATGGATGAAAAGCATAATGAGATCCTGAATCTTATCTCAGATTCAGTAACTGATAGTCTGGAGGATACTTCCCACTCACACCAGAGCATGGAAAGGGGGGCAGAGGTCTATGAGAGGTCAGGGGATTCTAACTCTCCTAGTCATGTTGAGACACAAAGCTCTCCAGAGAGTGAAATCTACATTTGGGAATTCAGCTGGTTCTCCCAAGGGGGGAATGAGGGTAGCAATCCCATGTTACATAGAGTTGCTGCAACATATGATTTCATGGATGGGAAAGATTTTATGGGTTTAGAGGATCTAGATCTAGAAGAAGAAAACCTATACACTAAAGTTGAGAAGAAGAAGAGTAAAAATGGGAATAATACAGTGGGGGTTTCTACAAGAAATAGGGCCAAAGCGGATGTGGGAATGCCGAAAGGTTTAGGTAGAAAATCAACTAAATGGCATAGAGAGCGGGAATGTATTCAAAACATTGCAGATGGAACTCAAAAAACCATCTTGGATTTATGTAGAACTCCATCTAAAAAATGAAAGTCATGTCATGGAATATTTGGGGACTAAACAGTTCCCATAAATAGGAAATTTTCCACAATTTTGCTAGAGACCATAAGCTGGATATTCCTATCATTCAAGAGACTAAAATGTCCAAAGATCGTGTGGAGTTGATTAAGATTTTTAAGAATGGTGGTGTACAGGGCTGTAGTTCGGATGGTGCCTCTAGGGGTTTGGTGACCTTTTGGAATCAGGACCGTATTCAAGGTACTCCAATTTTGGTAGATGCTAATCATGTGGTCACTAGATTTAAGCATATCAGAGATGACTTCAGTTGGATTTTGTCTAATATCTATGCACCTAATAGTAAAACTGCTAGAAGGATTTTTTGGAAAAAACTTGAGTCTTTTAGGTCATGATTTCCGAATGAGAACTGGGTCATTATGGGGGACTTTAATACACCCTTACTGGAGTCTGAAAAATTTGGTGGATCTCAAATTTAGTTGGATAGTAAGTTGGATTTGATGAAATTTATCAACTCTCAATTTTTGCATGATGTGGACCTCAAGGGGGCCACCTACACCTGGTCTAATAGGAGAGCAGGGAACGATCTCATTCAAGTTAGGCTTGACAGGGCTTTAATTTTAGATAACTGGTTGAAGGACTACTATTGTTCGTTAAATGCTCTCTCCAGAATTGGATTAGATCATTTCCCAATAAGTTTTATGGCTGAGTTTGTGTCAGGTAAGAGGAATTTTCCTTTTCGATTTGAGAAAATGTGGCTATCTCATCCTAAAATATTTAATTGCATTCATGAGTGGTGGAACATAAATGTTAGTGGTACTACCATGTTTAGAGTGGCTAAGAAACTTGGCGAAGTTAAATCTAAGATAAGGATTTGGAACAAGGAAGTTTTTGGGGATATTTTTGAGTCAAAAACTTCCATTCAATAGGACTTAAGGAATATTCAGGACTTTATTCAAAGAGATGGTTATGTGGGAGATATCCTTCAAAAGGAAAATGAAATACTCTCTAAATATCATAATATTATCTCGAAGGAAGAGGATTACTGGAAATAGAGATCTAGATGTGCTTGGCTTGCTATTGGGGATAAGAACACCAGGTTTTTCCACTTGACTACCATGAAACATAGGGCCTCTAATCCTATTTCCTATATAATGAAAGATGGGGTCAAAATTGAGAGAGAGGAAGAGATTAGAGGTGAACGCTATTTAGTTCTTTGCTGACCTTCTTTCTGCTGGAGAAGAGTTGAATGTGGATGCTTAAAATACTCTTATTGAGGCTATTCCTAATGTCTTGGATGATCATCAAAATAAGCTCTTGACAGCTATCCCGTCACAAGATGAGGTTAGGAAGGCAATTTTTTCTTTTGAAGGTAATAAGGCCCCTGGCCCTTGATGGTTTCCCCATGTTCTTCTTCCAAGTGTTCTGGGAAATTGTTGCTAATGATATTACTAATGTTGTTAAAGAGTTTTTTGGGGCTAGGAAACTGTTGAAAGAGCTTAATGCCACCTTCATTGTTCTTATACCTAAATTCCCTGGTGCTAACTCTTTTGATTCCTTCCATCCTATTAGTTTATGCAACTCTTTTTACAAGATTATTTCTAAAGTGATCACTTCTAGGTTGCTTGGGGTTCTTCCTATGTTGATCTCTCCTTAGCAAAGTGGCTTTGTTCTGGGCAGACAGATTCTGGACTCAATAATTACGGTTCATGATAATATCCACTCTCTTGAAGTTTCAAAAAACCAAGGCTTCTTGCTTAATCTAGACATGGCTAAGGCCTATGATAGGGTGGACTGGAAATTCCTGATTAAAGTCTAACAAGCTTTTGCGTTTTCTGAAAGATTTCTACAATTGATATGGGAATTGATTTCTACCATTAGCACCTCGGTGATTATAAATTGGTCTCCTTCCCATTTCTTTGAAGTGTCAAGAGGAGTCAGACAAGGGGATCATGTCTCCCCAATTCTTTTCACTCTCATGGCTAAAAGTCTTGGGAGGCTCATTCATAAAAAAGTGATAGAAGGTAGCTTGAAAGGTTTAAAACCCTCTTCAGAAAATCTGGTATGCTCACATCAGTAGTTTGTGGACAACACGATGCTTATGGGAAGTGCTACTATTGGCGAAGCTCGAGCTTTAAAGATTTGTCTTGTTCTTTATGACGAGGGCTCAGGGCAAAAGATTAATAGGACCAAAAGTTCCCTCTATTTTTTCAATACCCATGAGCATAGACAAAGGAAGATTGCAAATATCCTGGGTTGTGGTGTTAATTCCCTTCCTTCAACTTATTTGGGCCTTCCTTTAGGGTCCAAACCTCCATATTCCTTTTGGATTTCTCTAGTTGATAGGTTCAACAGGAAATTATCTGGTTGGAAAGGTGCCCTTTTGAGTCAAGCTGGTAAAGTTCTGTTACTTAAGGCTTCTCTTAAGAATTTTCCCATTTATGCTCTTAGTATGTTCAAGATCCCAACTAAGTTTGTTGACATTATTAAGAGGATCCAGAAATGGTTCCTTTGGTCAAGGGTTGAGGAGAAGAAGAGGATTCCGTTGGTGGCTTGGGAGAGAGTGTGTAGACCCAAGAAGTCTGGAGGCCTTGGTCTGAGAAATATCAGAGTGTTTAATAAAGCACTCCTGGCTAAGCAAGTGTGGAGAACTTTTGCGTACATTCGAGAATGGAATTCTATTTGGCATAACAAATACTTGAGGGAGGTTGAATCCCTTCAAGATTTTCTTAACTCTCAGAACATTCCCTCTGGTTCTTTTCTATGGAATAATACCATTAAAGCTAGAGACTTGGCTAGCAAAGAAGCTCTTTGGAAGGTGGGCAATGGGAAAAAATTCAGTTTTGGGAAGACAAGTGGATTGGCAAGGAGTGTCTATGCAATAATCCGATCTATAGTATTTATATGGAAGACTGCAAGTCCAGGTTTGGTTGGTTGGTTAGGGATTATTGGAGGAATGATCAATGGGTTGAGATCTCTTCTATCAATCAAGATCTTCAACCTCTATAGGTTCTTCTTAATTCAATTAAGATCAGCTCTCAAGGGAGGGAGGACACTTTGATTTTGAAGCTATCATCCTCTGGTACCTACTATGTTCTTCTACTGTGGCCTCTTGTTACTCTGGCATTGATGTCCATGCTTGGGATAAGGTGTGGGTGAACAACCTTATTCTAAAAGTTAATTTGTTTTTTTGGATCCTTCTTCAGAATAAGCAGCTGACTAATGATAATCTTTATAAGAGGGGGTTCTCTTTTCTTAACATGTGTTATTTGTGTTGTGCTGAGGCTGAGACCTCCTCACGTCTGTTTCTCCTTTGTTCGTTTTCTTATGCCATATGGTGTAGGATTCTGTGAATGTGGGATATCAGCTGGGTTTTTCTTGGAACTATTGTGGATTTTTATAACCAATGGAAGGGCCCCTTAAAGAATTGGGCCCTTAATCTGCTCTGGAACTATATCTTTCCTCACTTTTCCTGAGGTATCTGGAAAGAACGTAATAACAGAATCTTCAGGGATGTTGCTCTCTTGGAGGAAGTGGTTTTTGGTAAGATCACTAGAGTTGTGGTTGAAAATTTTAATCTTCTTAACAACAAGTTGAAAGGTAAAGGTAAGGTCAGTATGTAGGAGTATGATTGTAGAATTGTGGAAGCCTGGAAGATTAATGTGGATATGTTTAGTATGTCTAAAAGCATCAAGGATCCTAGAGATGGTATATTTTGGAGTCTTCCTCCCCCTGGCTAGGTCAAAATCAACTTTGATGGCACGGCCAAGGGAAATCCTAGGAGTGTCGGGAGTGGAGGGGTGATAAGGGATGAGAATGGTGCTTTCATTGCGGTTGTTGTGGTTCCTTTAGGCACTCAGACCAACCATGTGGCTAACGCCTCTAGTTTTTTCCAGACCTTGAAGTTGGCTAGCCAATTAAAGTATAAATATGTGTGGATTGAAGGGGATTCGAACAATATTATCCAATGTCTAAAGGGCCACCAGAAACCATCATGGTCAATACAAAATTGGATAGATCTCTCTAAGAAAATTATTAATACCTTTGAGAAAAGTTATATTATGCATGCCTATTGGGAAATAAACATGGTGGTGGACTTCTTTTCCAACAAAGGTGTCAAAGCTTCGAAAAAGGTGATGTGGCAGGGGCAGGATGAGTTGGAGGCTGACGTTAAAGCCCTGCTAACGTATGATCATGCTCATAGGAAGGTGCAATTTCCCATTCCATTGAATGATGGCTGAGTGTCCTCCCCTGCAGTTTAAGGACTGCGTTTTAATGATTATTTTGAGTTGGCCGAGGGGTAATTACCTCATCCCCTGGTTGCATGTGATTATTACCGCATGCTTTTTGGGAATTTTAGGAGTTTGTTTCTACATGGTTTTGGACTATTCTATTCCTACTAGTGAAACGATGGGTGGCGAAAGTCGCGGAGTGGAGCCGATAAGCAGTGCATAGCTGAAGAGCAATCCAAAGCTATGGAAGAAGCTAGAGAATGGTGGCATTACTATTTTTATTGAAAATCTCCATGGTTGGGACCTAGAGGTAACTAGGGTTTTTGAGAAGGATTGGAAAAATGGTGAGATAAACCTATTTGGAAGACATGTTGTTATCAATGAACAGCTGATTGCTGAGGTTACTGGCCTCTTGATGGAGGGCATAAAATTCTATAGGGACAGGAAGGAATCCGGTGAACAGGTCAAAAAGTTCCCCAAGTCAGAAGCTGAGAAGGAGGAGTTACATAGGACCTCCAGAAGCTACTATGACACAGACACAATTTTTTCGCATTGGAGGAGGGTTTTGAATGTGTTGATGGAGTATGTCACTTTGGATGACCATTATACCAGAGTTTTTGGGTATCACTTCGTTCTGCTAAATCATTTCAGGTACCAGGTCAGGATTTCTTTTCCTTTTTATCTGGCTTCTTCTCTGAATACCAATCTGGAAAACCATAGACAAAACCCCATTAGGTATTCTATTCTTCATGAAAAACTGCTTGTCCTTATTTACGATCATTTCAAATCCATGTCGGCTCTGCTTAACCAGCATCCATCGCCTAAGGTCAGGGTTGACGACAAGAACAAGGGTAAACCTAGGGATTCTACCCTGAAAAAGGGAAAGAGAAAAATGTCAGAGGACCCCTCCTATGATGTGAATGAAGAGGAGTCACAGTCGGAATCGTTGTATGAGTATTCCAACCATTATGCGACTGACAGAGAAGAGAGACCTCGTTTCCCTATGGACCTCAAGGCAAGGGATCATTATTTTAAGGAGGAACGGGAATTTCCCACTGATGTGCTTGCAATTGCCCATAATGGGGCAATGGATAACTTTAGGCTTATGAGATGGGTGTTCTTTGAAATTAAGGAAATTAAGTCAAATCAAAGAGCCATGAATAGAAAACTAGAGAAAGCCACTGATGACAATAAAAAAGGCACTGGAAGTGGTCGGGCTACTGATTTATGGATGGAAGAGGAGAAGTATATGGTTGAATGCCTCAAGAAAATGGTGGAGGAATTATAGGATTTCAAAGGCAATCATGATGGCAAGCAGGCCGACATGGAGGAGCAGTTGAGGAACATTAAAAGCTCTCTCCACAAAGTGTTGATTATGAACCACAAAATTTTAAAATCCACTGCACAGACCATGAATACCATGGTGGAAAACCTGGAAAAATCCCATCAGGTAAAAACTGTTGTGTTTCTAGACCTGGACAATGAGGATGGGCAGCCAGATAGTGGGGGGGCGAGTAACAAGACCACAACAAACTTGAAAAGGAAGGCAGACCAAGAATTAGTCAACATCCAGGAGATCAAGAAGTTTGCTCTCAATGTGAATAGTCTGGAGCAGGAAGAGGCAGAGATCCTTCGGAACCTGGCCTAGAGGTTGGTTGTCTTGTGGCTTTTTGTCATTTTTTTGTCATTACTACCCTGGTGATATTGTGTGTTCCTCTTTGTGGGTAGTGTCCTGTTTTTTTTCTGCACTCTGTTAATGTTTTATCTTACGCTATTTTACTGTTAAGGGTTTCGGGATCCCTCTAAAGCCTGTTTGTTCCTTAATCAAAACTAATAGCACAAAATCATTCCCATGGGAGATATGAAGATACAAGTGCCAAACCACAACACATAATTAAAATTTGAAAACCACTTTTTTAATTATAAATTGAACCCACAACAAATAATTAAAAATTGAAATCTCAACATGCTTGCAATTCAAACCTATAGAATAATTACAATTCACAGAACCGAATTCCTCTATATCAGACTTCATGAACTACAAGTTTCAAGCTTATAAATCATAGCATATCGAAATTACAGAGGGGAAAGAAAATAAAACTCTATTTAGAGAGTTTTGATGAGAGATTTCAATGAGAGATTTTCAATGGACGCCTATATAAAACAAAGGCATATCAATATTGTGGAAAATAGATATAGATCAAAACCGCAACATATATATATGTATGAATCAAAACCATAGTATTATGCAAAATACCCCCAAAGAAATATGGTTTTCATTCAACAATTGAATTTACTAAATACTTCTACTCAAAATGAATAAATAGGAATTTTTTTGCTATCGAACAATGTTACAGACATTCATGCATTTGATTCAAGAAGAGAGACAAAATTCAGGAAGCAATGGAACCTGAAATCAGTGTTGGATGAAACGAAAATCCGGTGCTAAACAATCTTCGACAACAGGAACAACTCTTCAAACCCCCAATCCCAATTTTTTGAATCAATCAACGAAATGCAATTATTCTACATAAATTTTCTTGCAAACCCCGTTCTCTATTCGAAAACAAAAATCAATGCTCATCCAAAATCTCCCAAAATGATAATTATTAACCTAGGAAAGTTGTTGACTTTTGAAAACAAAAATCAAATAACAATCTCGCAAAATAACAAGTTTCTATTCTACTAACAGTTCGAAGTCACGCATGTGCTCTAAGAATTCTTTTTCTATCTTTTTAATTGTCTTTACTGCTTATATCCATTATCACCTTCTGTTTTAATATTTTATTCCATATTATAATATTTTCCCACATTATGAATTTATTATAATCCCAACATTAATAATAAATATATTTATATTTAGTTGTCAAAGTATTTTTTTAACTTAGTATTTAATTTAATAAATTAATTAACCAAGAATGACATAACTATTTATCAACATCATAAAAGGGTGAATCATGGAGGGGCACTACATGGCTCACCCCATTCTCCTTCAATAGCTTGGTGATGGGGAATTGCACTTTCACGTTATAAGGTAAACACTGCTACATGTCTTTTATTGATGCCTCCTTTTCTTATTGCAAGATTGAGTTGGAGTAATTCACCATATCATTATCCATCTCCAATTCATAGAGGTGAGGTTTTTAACCTCACTAAGGTTGTACCATTTTCTCTTGTCATTCGTTGCTTCTTTCTTCTTATTACTTATTTGATTTGTTATGGGTGTGTCATGTTACTTAAGTTGAAGGTTATTTTTTATTTTGTTGTTGATTTCGAACATAATATTTAAAGTGTTTATGTGGCTATCCATAGTTCAAAGGTTCTCTTGCATTCTAGGTGCATCCACAATGTGGTCCATGATGTGTATGGCGTCTAGGGTGTTTATGAACACTTCCAATATTTGTGTTCATAAACATAGTCAATTTGTTAAGGAAAAATATGGTTCTCTTCATGCATCACTTTGACTTTAATGGGTTTAATCTTTTCATTTAATTTCTATCTATACCTATATATAACTTTCAATCAATCTATCAATATATGTATCTATATATCTATTTATATGTATATATATGTATATATGTTCATGGTAGATAGATACATACATGCATACATACATACATACATACATGCATACATACATACATACATACATACATACATACATACATATTGATATATATGTACATACATATTGACATAGACATACATGTACATACGTATGCACATAGATATATATTTACATATCTATTGACATAGACATACATGCACATAGATATATATGTAAATACTTATGCACATACATATATATGTACATATGTATGCCCATTTATTTACATATATGCACTACATAATTGTGAAATACATAATTGGCAAATGAATTATTGTGCAATGAAGAACAAAATAATACAATTGCATGGTAGAATATCCTCGAAATAATGCCAGTGAAACCATTTTCATATTTTGGAATAACAAACAACTATTAAAAGCAAATTGCAAAGTTAAAGTTTGTGCAATGATGAACACAATAATAGGGGAGAACTCCCTATAGTGGAGAAACCTACCTTGGTAGATCCACATGGA
>VDFB02235685.1:0-11609 GCA_007258455.2 Sequoia sempervirens
CCTCGAGCTCAATAGTATGCTCTATCCCTCTATCTGGAGGTCTACCTGGCGGAATATCACTGAACACCTTATCATGCTTGACTCTGATCTTCTGAATGTCCGGATGATACTCTGTCTTTTGCTGTCCCTCCTGTAAAGGTGCTAAATGACACTCGGCAGCCCACTCTACCATGTCATGACGCATGAGCCGCTCCATTCGGCGAAAGGAAATTGTTTTAAGGTCGCTGTCCCGTATTGCCTTAAGAATGTGAGTCTTCCCGTCGACCTCAAAGCGTATTTCCATATCCTTGAGACGAAGTGTGACCTCCTCCAGTGAGTGCAACCACTTCATTCCCAATACTAAATCGATGTCTCCCATATTGACAACATAGTAATCTGCCTTGAACTCATAGTTGTTCAAGCGTAATGGAAGATCTCTAATCATGCGTTAGCATCTCAAAGTGTACCCGTCTGCCACTTTGACTCTGATGTCCTCAAACTCCTCTGTAATAAGCCCTCATTTCTCAACGAACCTAGCATCAATAAAATTATGTGTAGCTCCTGTATCCAATAGGGTAATGACCCTCTGACCTGCTAATACACCACGGAGCCGGAAAGAACCCTCCTGCTGAATGCTAGACAATCTGCCCTCCTGTATCTGAAGCTCGGGCTCTACCTCCACTCTATGCTCTGAAGTCTCTGTCTCTGACTCATCTGAATGCTCAGGCTGCTCTGAATTTTCTGATTCGGAGTCTTCATAGTATGCCCACATAACACGATTAGCCTTGCCCTTAGGTCTTAGAGGGCAATCGTGATTGGCATCATACGGTCCCTTGCAGTAAAAGCATAACTTTTTCCTGCGAAGGTCATTCAGGGCCTCACGATCCAAGGGTGGGAAGGCTGATTTACCCTTCGAATCGTTTCTATAATCTGATTTGTTTTTGTTATAATCAGATTTGTCATTGTTTTTATTAAACCCTTTGTTGTCTCGGAACGATGAAGAACCTCTGGAGTTAAATTTATTTGCTGGGGCTGCGAACTCCATATTACGTGCCTTCCTCATCGCCTCCTGTAATGATGGAGGGTCAAAGGCTTTTATCCAGCCTTTAAGTGGTTCTGATAAACCCTCCATAAAGAGAACTACCAACCGCCTCTCAGATATGCTCGGAACCATGACGGAAAGTCTCTGAAAGTCGCTGATGTATGTCTCGAGATTGCCACTCTGCCTCAACTGTGCCAAATCTCTGAAGTAAGTCTCCGGATCCTTCCTATCAAACCTCTCAACCAGCCTGTCTACGAACTCCTGATATGAAGTGATCCTATCATGGTGTAGCGTCACCATACCGTGATGCCACCAGTCATATGCTACTCCCTCGAGGTGCAGTGTAGCGTAACGGATAGCGTCTCTCTCAGCCATCGGACGCAAGGTAAGGGATGTATCAAGCTTGCTAATCCAAGCTTGGGCTGTCATCTTCCCACTGCCATCAAACATTATCAGATTCAACCTGTTCGTTGCATGTTTGAGGTCATTATTCTGCTGTCGGGGTCTCCAATCCTGAAGAGCCCTATTGTGTTCACGCCTCTGTGTGATAAAGCGGTCAAAGTGATCCGTTCTCATTTGCCGGGGTATCAACTCCCACTCCTGCGTTTGCTGCCGCCAGGTTGCTCGGCAAACAAATCATCGATCCTCCTGCAGCATAGCCTCGCCGGGCTCTGTCTAGGCGAGCGTAGGCCCTTGTAGGCCTATCGGTATCGCGTGACAACATCCCTAGAGTGCTCTCATTTGGCATGCACTCCTGTCATACCGTCCGCGATGTGGTGGCCAGTCTCCCTGAAGTCCTAATCTCTGCGATTACGTACTGCCTGGCACGCCAATACATCGTCGGATCGGCGTTGTCACCCGCGAATATCTACGGTGTGAGTAAGACCTGGGATCATCCACGATCCTACGATTTGATTACGGGGATGCTCATCAGAGGCAATACATTCTCTCGGCCCTATCATTCTGTCGATACATGATCTCGGTACACTTTGCTTAAAGCTGCGTTTACTGTCAAACAAAAGCCGCGTCTGCCGGTCTTGGTACACGTATGTATCAAAATCCTCACGCCAGTGGCTGGAAACCCTAGGATGTGATCAAGCTCGATACCAGCATAGAAACCCCTGGTTTCCCCCTGTTGTTACTGCTCTGACTGATATTTCAAGTTTTTTTCTGACGTTTTTAGGTTTTTGAGTTTTTTTGTGTTTTTGAAGCAATAATGAGAAGGTACGATTTTGACAATAAATGCTAATAAATGGAAATAAATTCTCTAAAAATCCAATAGCTCTGGAAATACAATACTAACAACACCAGTAACCTTTATTCAACTTTTCAAGTGATTACAATGATACCCAGAAGAAGCAATGAATAAAAGAAGAATTTTTATTGGGAAAAGAACCTGGTTTTCTGCTGGTACGGCTGAAGGTACAAATGGTACGGCAGAAATAAATGTGATCTCCTTCCTTCCTTCTGGCATGCACAAATTGTTTGACTGGTATAGGCGCCTCTTTCTGAACAAACTGGAGCCTCCAAACCAAGGCGTTGATTCCAATGTGATAAGTACGGCTCTTAAGAGGTACGGCCTGCTGGTAAGTACGGCCTGTCAAGCTGCAATTAATACTTGTACGGCTTCAACCAAATCATAGTGTAATCCTCTGGAAAAAGGTGCGCCTAGGTTAGGAAACACTGTCTGGACACCAACACTGAAGAATCTCTGATCAAGAACAAACTCTGAAAGCTCTGTAGTTTCCTCTGAGTAAGAAAACCTCTGTAGGCAATAAATCGAGTGATATTGCACACTCTCTAAACTGCTTTCCGCTGGAGATGGCTCGTTCTCCAAGGAATCGAACGTGAAACCCTAAGTCTCAGGCTCAGACAAAAATTGATCAATATCAAATTCAATAATTTCATAATGGCACAAATCCCAATGCAAAACCCTCTTAAGGCTGAAAAGTGCGATTTCCTTAAGAATCGGGTTTTCATTAAAATATTCATATTTTAATCTTTTTAATTCTCCATAGTTCTCAGCTGAATATTTTAATTTAAATCAAATGTAAGCTGGCCCTTACGATGATAGGCACCCCTCAAAGGCAATGTAAGTTATAATTTTAAAATTATAACTTTGCCATCCCTCAAGCATTAAATGGTAATATTTAGTGTCCTTCATTAATATTTCTCCGTCCTTGTCAGGTTTCTGACTCCGTCGATCTTTGTGAGCTCGCGGAAGTGATTCTGATGCATACGGTAATTTGCTAAATAGCTGATGGTCCCTACTTGCCTTGGCTTGCTAAAATAGCAATTACGCAAATGACCTCCGTCAGGCTGGAGAGCGAAGGCAGCTGGTCAGAAATCCTGGTGAAGAAGAAGGTACAGGCCAAGCTCCGAGATGACCCCCTATCCAGTCCATCAGCCTACGAGGGTCGTATGATAGGCCAATCCTGTCGTCTGAGAGATGTCACTGAGAAGGGGACATGACAGCTTACTCAATTGTTATTCATTTCTATTTGGCTAACGCTAGTAGGTGCAAATTTGAAAAAAATTAAGGGTGGGTTATTACATTTTATAACTTTGAGGGATATTTGCATTAAAAAATATTTATTTCCTCAAAAATAAAGTTATAAATAAGAGGAGTATTTACAAAAAAAGACTCTACATACTTTTTGAAGCTATTTCATTTTCAAGAATGAACATGTGTTCTTCTTCTCTTCCCAAAGGCGAAACCCTCCTAGTTTTCAATGCAATCTCATTCAAGGATTGATAGTATGTTCATCAAATTCGTGTGAAGTTTGTCCTTGGGGTTTGTGAAGTTTTTCAGTTGTCTGGTTTGATTCAATATTCTGGAAAAACAAAATTAAAGAATGTGTGTTTTTCAGAGTTGGTTACAGATTAGTGGGCTTGATGGTTTTTCCATATTTTTCACGTGTAGCTTCCTATGATTTTACAATTGATTTGATAGTAATAAAATACTGTTAAAATCTTTCAGTTTTGGTGAAGTATATATCAATGATGCATATTTTACAGCTTATTATGAGAGATTTATAATCACTGTTGGCTGTACCAATTTGGCCCAGCTGTACCTGCTTGTTGTATCCGTTGCAGCGATTTTTATTGGACATTTTGCAAGACACACTTCTTGATCAGACCATACAGATTTCAAAGACAAATATTTAAATTATTATCTGCCAACTAGTAATGACTGTTTGGCATTCAGTTTTGGAGTATCTTGATAGGCCATATCATATCTTCTCTGATATTGTACAATGTTAGATTGTCCTCGATGAATCATGGCAGGATAACAGGTGCTTGGCATTGATTTATGGAGTGTTTATCATAAGTTTTCCATGCCATACCAATCATCTACAGGTTGTTCCTTTGCTGTAAGTGTTTTTATTTCCAGCCATACTACTTCCAGCTGTGAGTGTAACACTTTTTGAAACATTTTGTAATCATTTTTGTTCTTTTAAATTTCATTTTGATAGCTGGCCTTATATTTTGTCTCCAAATATGTAATATCCCCTACTTGAAGTATGCCTGAATTTTCCTTAAGAGACCATTACACGACATAAAATTGTTTAACAAATAATATTTCATGACAATTTATACAGATGTTGAACTTAAGAATAAATGAACTATTAACATTTATGAAATTATAACTTGAACTTGAATATAATCTATATACTCATTTCCGATAACCAATCATGGTAGGGATGGGTGAGAACGCATGATAGGGCGCAAGAAGAGGAACATCCAACACAGACAATTTCTTTTATCATAGGGACATCCAATCAAGACAATCCCTTTAGGAACATCCATCCAAGACAACTCCTTAGGAACATCCAACCAAGACAATTGCTTTATTTTAGGGACATTGAACCAAGACAATCCTTTTGGGAACATCCAACCAAGACAATTCCCATATAGCCCTTTAATATGTCTCCTTCCCATCCTTACACATGGTTGCTCAAAAGAAAAGATGTAAGTTATAATAACATAAACAAATTCACTATTTTCCCTTATTTACCCATTTAGACATAACATATCTCCTTTATTGCAAATCAATCATTATGAGAGTAACTATAGATATATTTGCATGCCTATCAACGAATATATATATTGAATGCATATATATTCAAGTGCATACCAATTACTTATTACGGCAATGGCTACTGCTTTTCTGAGTGCAGATATCTATTTCTGATTCCTTCCATCTGCTTTAATACTCAGAAAATATTCCTTGCTTTATCCAGATTTTTGAAGCATATATATATGATATGTTCCCCTTATTTCTCACACACTCTCACTCCCTTTATATCCTTATGTCTCTATAAAGAGAGATCCTTTTGAAAGGTTATATCCCTTTAAAAGGTCATAACCTTTGTTAACTATTCTCAATGCTGCCTTTTCACATTTATTAATCCTTACTCTTTTATTCATTTCTATAGCTGCCATTGGCACTCATTTTAGAATAATCGCTGCCTTGGAATTTGTCTACCATGCAATATTATAATCTTTGCTTCCCTTTAAAATACCATTGCTACATATTACAAGCTCAATCGCTGCTGTTTAATTGTTGTCTTTGGTAATGAATAGCTGCTTTGTCCATTCCCCATCATTGCTCTTAATCACACCATTTTTATAATTGCATTTCCCTTATATATATAATGTTATGTTTAAATATATTATATGTTTCTTATTTTATTACTATATTTATAAATTGAATTAATTGTTAATATTTTTATTTTTATTTTATTTATATGTTATTTATTGCATTTCAACACTTGGTTTTTTTCTATACTTTAGTGTTGCAATTTCAAGCACCCTACCCAAGATTGTTTGTCCTCAAGCAATCACAATCTAGGATGCTCCTAAAGTTACCAAGACCCCAAATCAACATTGTAGATTCGTATTGCTCCTTCTTGTGATGTAATTAGCTTTTGTTGTGATACTTTGATGTATTTAGGAGTTGAAAACTCTAAGCTAGTCATGATTGCCTTGGTTATGTCTGACTTAATACTGCAACAATGTTCTTGGAGAGTGATTGTTAGTATACTACCAATAAGGTCAATACCATCCTCTAAAGTATGAGGACAATTAATTGTCTTATGTACTAATATTTCCCAATAATTCTCAACAACAAAACCAAGAGTTGGAAATTGGCAAGACTTGTTATTTAAAACAAGTTTTCTCTCATTTTATTACCTCAAGGATCCTAGGAAATGATACAAATTATTCATTACCCCTTGTTGAAATCTACAATGACAGAAAAAATGTTGCATCCTTCATCATGATAGATTATGGGAGTGTTGTGAATAACAAGATCCTTTACTATGGGCTGTACCTTATTTTCCTACACATCAACTAGGAGTAAGTACAATTTCTCTTAAATGAAGTATATTTTATTTCACCTAACCATTCAAACAAGGTTTGAGGCAAGATTGATGTAATGTCCCTATTTTCGATGTCATCCTTTGGGCTAGTTTGGTTTTGACTCACTATTTTTAGTAAGTACTATTTTTAGTAACTAGTACAGGTGGCAATGCAGTGTAGGGTTTCTTGTTTAGGCAGTATGAGGGAGTTGTTCGATGAGCTTTAATGTTTTGGCCAGTTTGATATTTGGTGAGCACTTACTATTTTTAGCAGTTGCTATTTATAGTAAGTCTATTTTGGGAAACTAGTCACAGACTCACAGTGTCCTCAGCAGTGTTATTTCTATGGTGGCGTTGGAGAGCCTAAGGTTGGATTATTTAATATTCGCTTTTTATAGGTCACTTAAGTTATTTTAATTAAATAACATTAAAACTTAAGCAAGGGGGTAGGTGGTCATCAAAAAGTACCTTGGTGCCTAATGAGATAACTTAACGTTGTTTTAGAAGGTTAAATAAGGTAAAATAGTTTCCTTTCGAGCAGGACGCCCCTTTGAGGAATATTTGATTATGTTTTAAAGTATAAAGCAAATATATTAAAAGTTTTTTGGAGGGAAAAGGATTCAAATTGGAGGTTTCCCTAATTTCTCCCTCCACTTCTGTTTTATCCGCTTTTTAGCTCTCATTTGGTTATGAATGGATTTGACAACTTAAGGAGACTCTGTTGGATTGTTTCCAGTTTTTCATTTGCAGCTGGTTGAGGATGGAACCCCTCATCTTTAGCACTAGTTTTGGTGGTGAGAGAACCACCTTAGTTGATTTGTGGAGGAGATCATACAGGTCTTCTATTTGGGCGATAAATGCTTTTTGGTTTTGGTGTTCAGCTTGAGCTAGTTTTGGGTTTAGTATCTTGGAGTCCAATTTGCATAGTCTGAGATTATTATTCAATGCTATCTATTGGTGGGTTATTATAGAAGTCGTGGGACTCCTGAAACCCTAGGCATCTAATTTTGAGCAGAGATTACAGTCTACAGGAGGAGTCATTTGAGCGTGGGACTTATTAAAGTTCCCACCTGTTATTTGTAGTCTGGGAGAAGAGTTGCAGGAGTAAAGAAGACAAATTCGTGAGGCATATTGAAGAGTTTGGAACACTTGAAGAAGGTTGAATCCGTATATTCTTCCTGGCGCACCTGATATCTATCATGTGGGGTGAAAGGAGGATGAACTAGTAGATTGAGAAGGACATGAGTCCAACTATAGCTATTGTTGGCATCTCAGATCAAGTGCACTATTATTGTTGCATCTACTAAAGAGTTGTGGCTGCCACATGAAGTTTTGTACATGAGTTTTGACTTCCTCCATTATTGGGGTATCATGAGGTTTCATGCCAAAGTTTATTTCTTATGGTTGAGTAGGGTGTTCCTCATGTTGACTAGGATCGTGATTGGAAGTGAGTTTATTGATGCAGCATTCTTTGAATTGCCTTGGCAGGATATATTTCATGACATTGACTTCAGTCCTTTCAGGTTTTTTAGTATGGGCTTTGATGTTTTTTACTCTTTGGAGGTCAAGGATAGAAGAGTGCAATTTGGGCGCATTGGTTTGACAGTTATGATCAGTGTGGCGCAGTGTCAGCATAGTGGTTCTTTTTTGAGAGTCACTTGGAACCTGGGAATCACACTATGTGTTCAACTACCATTTGGGATGAGAGAGCCAATGTTAACCTTCTAGAGTTTACTCATGTGGCACAACAGTTTGGTTCTCTCGAGGGGCATTCTTTTGAGGGGTTGATGGTGTCTATGCAGTATTTGATTACACTTATTACAGGAGGGTTTCAAGAGGTCTCTTGTGTTGGTACCCTACAAGGCAATGGCATGAGTAGATGGTGCTACAAATCACCTAGGTTGACTTGGGACCATGGGATCATTGTAGGATTCAGTGTTGATCAAATTGTTGGTTGTAGGATTGCTCTCGTATTGCTTGAGGACAAGCAATCTTTGGGAAGGGCGGACTGTAATGTCCCCATTTTCGATGTCCTTTGGGCTAGTGTGGTTCTAACTCACTATTTTTAGTAAGTACTATATTTAGTAACTAGTCCAAGCGACAGTGCAGTGTAGGGTTTCCTATTTGGGGAGTATGTTGGAGTTGTCTGTATTATGCAAGTAATTGGTAAATTAATTGATGTATTAACAATGAGCAAGATGCTCAATAAATAGTTTACAAGATTTACAAATACGGAAAGTTTCTAAAAAGAAACTCTAGATAAGATCGGAGACGATCTTATCTCTATCTTACAATATTTTACAATATTGAGCATTAATAAATAAATAAACATTATTTTAATACCCTCCCTTAATGCTCAATCTATCAACTACACCAAGATGCCCCCTGAATTTTACAAACTTATCTGTAAAGCTGACTTGGTGAGAGATATGCAACATGCGATCCTCTGTCGAGACTATGCGAGCGGAAGTGATCCGTCTTCAACCCGACTTAAGATGACCATGATGAGTTTCCATGCTTGGACTGCTCATGGAAGACCCAGTGCTTGGCAGGTTGGGAACTCACAGTCTATCAAGAACAAAGGGAGTCCGGACACCTTGAGATATTGCATATCTGCAAGCATCCGGTAACCAAACATCACATGCGACTGCTCCACAGATGCTCACCTTACGTGGGAGAGAATAGCACTGCTGCTTCTTACTAGTCCATGTGACTGCACCGGATCCCAAACTGAACACATACCCAGATGTTGATTTCCTATCATCAACTGAACCTGCCCAATCTGAATCTGTGAACCCACTGAGTTTAGGATCGTGACTCCAAGTGTACAAGAGTCTAAAATCAGGAGTGCCCTTCACATAACGCAGCACACACTTCGCTGCTACCCAATGATCAACCTTGGGGGCTGTCATGAAGCGTGATATGTAGCTCACTGCAAAACTCAAATCAGGTCTAGTAGCAGCAAGATAGATGAGGCTGCCTACTAGTTGCCTGAACAATGTTTCATCTACCACAGGTGAATCGGACTTAGCTGACAACTTAAGCCTTTTTTCCATGGGTGTAGAGGCAGGTTTGCAATCCTGCATTCGGAACTTATCCAGAAGACTTCGAGCATACTTGGATTGGGAGATGAAAATGCTGCTCTCTGTCTGCCAAACCTCAACACCTAAACAATAATGCAGGAGGCCCAAGTCTGTCATGTCAAAAGTTTTGCACAAATCCTGTTTGATCTCAGTGATCAAATGTGCCGAACTGCCAGTAATGATCAAGTCATCCACGTAGACAACAACAAGCAAGATCTCATTTCGGTATTGGAAATAATCCGAGCCAATTTTTTTCGTTTTTCACAAATTTCAAATTACAACATTACAATCAAAGTACCCGTTAAGGTTAGAAGATAAACCCAAACGTACTGAAGCAACTCTAACCAGTATGGCGCCGATGATGGCGAGCATTGGTCAGAGGATCTAAATTCAAACTGCTTATGTTGTAAGCAACTCTAAGCAAGAATGGCGCCGATGATGGCGAGCATATGGTCAGAGGGTCTTCTACTCTAAATGCTGAAAGGGAACTCAACGTCAAGTATGTGCTACCCAATCCAATGCGGAGTGAGGGGCGACCATATGACGGAGTGATTACAAAAACAATGCTTGAATGAAACTAAACAATGATGCTGTAAATACTCGACGTCAAGAATGTGCTTTCCAGACCGAGACGGAATGGGAGCTACCATATGACGGAGATGCTAGATATTACAAAAACAACTTCCGAATATCAGATAAGCAATTACAAATCAGAATTGAGCAAGATTAAAGAACCGCTGCCAGTACTACTGTCAGCTTACAAAATGATGTTCATTCGCCTGCTGGTAGCATAGGAATTTGAGAGCTTAACATTACATCAAAAGATCTCTTCTTAGAATGATTAGAAGAGCCAAAACAATAAACCTTCCAATGTTCAAAATACAAATTCTGTTTTTCCACAAATCTGCACTTTTAAATTAAAAACCAGCAACCTAGGAATTCACTCATATGCTCATATCTCTCTCATTTCTCACCCAAATGATCTCAAATCTGATGCAATAGACCCTAAAAATGATGGCACCTAACTTAGTAATAAGAAATGGCATCTAAAAATGGCTATTAATTACTGACACGAATCCCAATGCACTCTAGAAAGTTCGGCCTTCAAGGAATGACGGATTTGCATTATAAAATCATAAGCTTCGTACTAAAATCTGCAAATATTCATGAAGTGTCTCTTCCAACAGAGAAAACCAATGAGACAATACCCAGAACAAGATTTTTGATATTTTTTGATTTATGAATAAAAACATGAATCTGCTGTAACAAATAATGCAAAATGCTGAAAACCACTAATATGCAAATCAGATCTAACCATGCGATAAGCTGATTACAATGCATAAACTAAATGTAACTCACAAACTAGACTAAATCACCACTAGTCGCTGTCTTTCAAGCGAGAAGCAATGCCCAAGCTAGGAGGCCTTCATTCCTCGAAGCAATCCCAAAGCCAATCCGGCAGCATAACATTCCTGTAGATAAAAGATATCCAAAAGAGAACCCAAGGCTATCTTTTATAAGTTTCTGTTGACCTTCCTTGAAACCCTAACTTCTTTTCCATAGTCAAAACCCTAATCACAAGAGATGGCGTCCTTTTCCATGCATCTTTAATTTTGACTTCATTTAATTAAATTTCTCACTTAAATAAATGCGTCCTCCTTAAGGCTTAGTTTTGACTTTGATAAATTCAATATAAATTTAATATATCCTCAATGATGGCGCCACCCTTCAAGTCCACCTTTTAAAATAACATTAAGTTATTTGGCTAGGCCAAGGTGATAAAATAACATTTAAAATATAATGTTATTTTTAAGTGAAGCGAGCTCATCTCTCCAAAACTGTACTCTGAAGCCCGAAACTGAATACGCCACTTGAGTCAACTGAAGGGGAAAGTCAACTGCCTGAGACCAACCTGTTTACTGCCAAAAATAGAATTTACTAAAAATAGTAAATTCCTGGAAATGCTCAGAAAGCCGAGATGAACATACCATTGCGAAGCTCTCTGAAAACCCAGAAAGAATCCGCCATTGAATACACTAACTCTGAGCAAGGACATCCTTAAAAATAGGAAACCCTAATTTTACCTTCCGACTAGCCTTTGGGTTTCCAGTAAAAGGCCAACGGTCACTGGAAAGGTCAGGT
>VDFB02235686.1:0-17450 GCA_007258455.2 Sequoia sempervirens
GACTTTTCATGTTGAGGGAAAATGAGTGTTTTAATAAATCAATAAAATTGATTTATTGTGCAAGTGGAGATATCTAGATAATGCAAGTGGGATGTGATTAACATTTAATCAGGGTTAGATGATGATTATGCTGATTTAATGCTGATTAGATGATTTGACTTTCAAGACTTTGATAATTGATTTATTTAAATCAGAAAATGATGGAATATGATTTAGGATTTGATTTAAATGGATGTTTGATTTATTAAAAGGTTGATGATAATGTTTATTTGATTTTAAATAAATGATCCTAGGAGATGAAATTACCTAATGAATGGATGAAAGTGCACGATTAGTGATGAATGTTCCCTAATGTCTAGTTCGGTTGATGAAAGATGGACTGATCCAAATGCAGTGTAAATTTTGCATGTCTACAAATATTACCTTTCTCTATATTAAATTGTGTTGCTCTCATTAATGATGGGCTAGGCAGAGTGGTGAACAAAGTTTTTCTATCATTAATATTGTTGTTGCTCTAGTGCTTGTCCTATCGACTTTATTGGTGGTATTCATTCACTATCTTTCACTTGCTCATCAATTTCTCCACGCTAATGATGATATGACCTTTATTCAAATTGGGGTGTAGGTAAAATCATTGTTTCTCTTTGATATTGATTGGTGCATTAATATGAGGTGACTACTTTAGATAAGATAGGCCTCATGCTCATGCGGGACTCCAAATTGCTTTCATCATTTTTTCATATTCTCTGATGTCATTCTAAATCTAGTGCATTGCTTGATACTCATTGTGATTTGATTTGCTCTTTTCACATGTAGTGTGAGAAACTTGAAATAAATAACAAGCAGCATTATAAATGGGATTTCGATAGTGTTATTTATTTGTGCTTTTGTTAGGCAAATCTAACTGTTGGTTTTAATTACATATAACCTTGGCATTGGGTTTCATTACTGTGAGTTTTGCAGATTTCAATTGGTCGTTTACAAAGGAGTAAAAAGATTGAGCTAAGAAAATCAAAAGTCCTTTGTGCTTATAATTATCAAAGTTCTATCATGGTTTTAAAAATCTGATATTACCATTGGTTGTTTTTATAGAGATTTTGCATGACAGGGGTTGGCATCAGGAAACAATGGTGGTTTTTCTCTCGCATGGGAATCAAACAACAATCAGATTGGAGTTGAATAGTTGAGCATTGAACTTACAATTGAAAAAGCATTTTTAAATGATTAGAGCTTCCATTTTTTCCTATCATTTTACACCAACTCACATCCTTTTTGGGCTCTAAAAAGAAAATTTCAATCTTTGCTACAAAGGGCTTAAAAAGAACTTTAGGACAAACTCACTAGATTTCGTTTGAGGCTAACAATTGAACAAGGAAAATTCCACATTTGATTTGGTGCTATAAAAAGAAATCACTTTTTTCTTTGTGGACTTAAAATGAACAAGTGTTTCTTTGTCTTGTATTTACTTACTCAAAGTAATATCACTAAAAGGACGTATGCACTTCTCTGACACCTCACGACGATCTTGAGAATCAAAAGTCCTTTTGGGACATTAAGTTACATAAGTAATTGCCCATACATTTTCAATTTGGGTATAAAATTGAACACATCTTGTGAGTGTGAGTAAAACTTATTGTGTGTATTCTCTCTTTGTTTCTCAACAAAGATCAATCAAGTTATGGATATGTTTGCTCACTTTTGTTTATCTTAGAGGGTCTACCTTGTGGGAAAAAGTAATCACCCAAGGGAATGAACCAACTAATAACATGCGAAAGCCAAGTGTATTTCCAGTCGGTATATAAAAGTGGGTACTAGAACAAAGGCCAGTATCACGTGGTTGGTTCTGACGAGAAGGGCAACAATGGTCTCTTGCCTCGATGGATCAATCCCTACAAATGGAAAGTTTGAATTAAAACCCTTGTTGTACAAAGGCCAAAATCCCTATCTATTTGTTGGTGCAAGAATGGCCGTTCTAAAGCTACCCTACACTTTTACTATTTTTAGTAGAAATGAAAAGTATGCCATGGGAGTTTTATGGGTATTGATGCTTGGCTGCCCCATATAAGTGAGTGTCGTGTAGGGGAGCCAGTGGGGTCAAGCATCTAACCATTTGCTAAAATAAACATAGTGAACATGAAATTAGGGACTCAACAAATACAATCTTTTCTTATCCATAGGGTTGTACTTGTTCTTAGTTTACCACTTTACTTTGTTAAGTAAACATTTAGAAACGTAAACATTTAACATTGTCATCAAGAAACATCAGAGCCTTTAGGAGATATCCTTGAGACAAATTCACATGCTATTGCTTGCTTATGGGATTCTCATCCTTAGAGGCTTCTAAGCATTTGGATTTCATCTCAATTGCTCCTACTAAAGTCAACATTAAATAAATTTTCCTTGATTTCCTTGATTTCCACATAATGCACTTTGTGGGATGAAGAGGATTAGGACATTAGACATCTAGTTTCAAAAAGCTAATCAAGGCGTATTTGGTAAAAAGAATCCATTAGAAAGATTGAAACAATTGGACCCCACACATGTCTTGGCATCTTTTTTGTCATATGGTTTTCACAAACCTTGATGGTCTTTTGGTTTTGAACTACTCTTAGAGAAAAGCATGTTCTTCACTATCTTTTCTTGTAAAAAAGTCTCTCTTAGGTTCATTTAGGATCAAATCGAACATTTCATCCATCCAAAAAAATTTATCATTTACATCCCACAAAAAAAAAAATTCTTGGGAAACATCATTATTCTAGACTTTGGTAAATCATTTAAACCAAATAAAAGTCATCTTTTTTAGTTAGGTGTGTGGGGCATCCTTCCTCACACCTCAAAATTATCACCTCTTTGAACAAGTTTATCCTAAGATTGTGTCCCACAACATCTTAGGGTTTAAAGTCCATTATGGGTATATGCGGATCCGCGATGGGCCAAAGAAGTGATATGATACAGGTATGAACAGGTATGTCGTGACGACTTAACCTAAAATTGATAGGACAAAGGGTTTTTTAAAGGAAGTTGCTCCAGCTTTCCACCAATATAAATTATGTTTTACTTTAGTTTAATAAATGAGTATTATTCATTTTCTATTTGAATTCACGACTAAAGTCACGATTGATAGGATGATTAGAAAACATCTATAACAAATGGTATCACATTTTTTTGAATCTAAAACATGTGTCACATTCTATTCTTGCATACTATAGGATTAAAAAATAAAATGAATTTCATGAAGTTTTGACCAAGTTAAGGTGGTCAGGACATATGAGTTTTTATATTTTTAACTAATAAAAAAATTCATAATTAATTATTTACTTGGAAAAAAATTACAAAAAATGCCATCACATCGGGACATGAGTCCTCTAC
Organism: Sequoia sempervirens; assembly: GCA_007258455.2. NCBI lineage: Eukaryota > Viridiplantae > Streptophyta > Pinopsida > Cupressales > Cupressaceae > Sequoia > Sequoia sempervirens. The sequence continues at coordinate 3,370 of VDFB02235686.1, forward strand.
TTATATCTAAAAATCTTATAAAAATATTATCATTTATTGTGATTAATTGGAACCGGAGACACCTACTTATTTTTTCCTTGAAATTTAAGTACTACTGCATTGAAATTTCAAATTTTCACCAAATAGATTTTTGTAAAAATAAACCTAGTAGTTTAGAAACTACATTCAATTTTCTAAAGATTCTATTCTTACATATTTTTAAAATAATATAGATAACTTATTCAAATTTTTACGTCAAGTTGCGTAACTTTGATTTTTTTGAATTTTTCTTCACTTAAGGGCCTGTTTTTTCCATGATGATCCTACACATACCCTTATCCAAATCAAACCAATCAAAATAAAACCCTAAGTCTAGCATTGATCCAAAGTTCCTAAAATTTTTGACACCTATATCATTCACCTCTTTCATCCTTCATCTCATCATTGGTCCTAAACACTTTAGGGGTCAACAAGATGTTAGTGACTCCATGTATTAATCCAAGTCAAGCTAACACTATGTAAAATCAAGGAAATGTGATTCCCAAACACAAAAATGTTCAATTTCAACCTATTATTCCAAATTTAAGCATCACCCTAAGTCAGAACATTGTCCAAAATCAATTTTTTCATGATCTCATGCAAAAACCACAAGTATACGTTCCAAATCTGCTTGAACAAAATCCAAATCAACTATATCAAGGGTTTCAAGATCAAAATAAAGATCAAATTGCTTCACTTTCCAAACTAATTGAATTATTGAGCCAAGAGACATTTTCACTCCAAAATCAATACACTCTATCATTGGTTAAACCATGTCATCAAAGCATTGAGTTGTGTCCAAAACCGTATCAAGAACAATATCTCCAATATCAAGATAAACAACATCAACAACAAACACAATCACCATGTCTCAAAGATCAATCACCATATCTCCAAAATCAACCACCACAAGGTCAATTCAAAGTGCAAATCTCACAAGGGAACAAATAATAATACACACTACTTAGGAGACCAATCGGATTAGTCCTACAACAATTGGTACAAGAAAATCTCATCAAGCTCTCCATTTATAAGAATTATCAAGATCCCCTAGTTAAACCACCATGGTATAATGAGAAGCACCTTTGTGACTTTCACAAAGTAAAGGGACACACAACATCAAACTGTATTTGACTCAAAAATCTCATCCAAGACCTCATTGATCAAAAGATAATCACTATTGGGACAATGATGAAGATTTGACCACTAGTGATAGCATCCACAATCTCCCCACCACAATTGTTGAAAACAATGATCAAAACCTATCCATCAATGAGCACATTAAAGATGTTTCCACTTCATTTGATGACCAACTCACCATACATCAAGAGCCACTTTTTAGTCATCTATTTCAAGGAGCATTAGAGTTATTTGATCCTATTGACATAATCCATGATCCATCAACCAATGATCATGTTGAAAATGTATCTACATCACCTAATGAGTTAGAAAACATATCTCAAGAATTTATTCCAAAGCATGATCAACATCTTTAACCACGGTCTAGTAGTGGTCCTTTCCAAGAAATGTTGACACCCTTTACAGATACTAAAGGGATCCTCAACTCAATATTTCACCTAAGTCCACCCAAAGATCAAAAGGATATTGAGCCACTTCCCATGAATAATGATGATGTCCAATAACCCTTTGTAAGCAATCCATCCTTTAAAACTGACCCATGTCAAGAACTTGATCTAAAGCATGTTGAAAGCAATTCCAAAGTCATACAAGATCAAGAATTCATATCTCCAAGATACTACAATGATATAATCGACACTCTCCTATCTATACAAGATGATCATACCCACATAGCACATACTCCTCCATCTACCCATGAGATGCTTTCTTTGGATGGACATGTAGATGATCTTCATTTAGAACAGGATTCCTTTACTCCTGATATTATTACACAAAAAGAGTAGGTTATTGATTCCCTCTGATCAAAGTGAGATTATCAACGATTAGGATCGGATATATCCAAATTTAGATTAGAGACATCATGTATGAAGATATCAACATTATCCACTCAAAAGAAAGAGTCGAGGACAAAACAGAAATTTTGGAGTTAGCGAGGTATGGAATTGAAACATCATTTGTAGTGGTCTTTATTAAATGCTTCTTGAACAAGACATCTCAAAACAAGCAGAATCAATGAACGAAGGTGCCACTACCACCATACTAGGGGCAACCATGTCTCAAGCAAATTTCAACATAGGGAGCACGAATAATCCTTATGATGAAACCAATGCCAATACTACAACCAATTATGTCATGAATCTTCATCCACCCACCACCCCATCCACAAATTGGAACCAACATTAAAAGAAAGATTTGAATCAAAGCACAAAGAGCATTATCAAAGCAAAAGAAGCTAAGAAGTATATTGGACAAATCAAATATATATGGATACTAAAAAATACAAAGAAAGATTATCCCTATCAAACTCCATTAGTCAAAGAAACTATGGGCCAAAATAAAAAAAAGGAAAAAGTATCCATCAAAGATGTCCACAAAGGAAAAATAAGGCTTCTCAAGTGACATAAAAGTGTATCAAATGGTTAGTCCCTGGTCCATGCACACTTCCGTATCCACCCATCATTGCTCATCTTCCCGAGTTTGGAGAGTCAAAGGCTCCAAACTATCAACCAATCCATCTTTTATTCCTAAATACACTCCATCCACGCCTCCACACATGATATCATATTCTTACATTGACCATGTATTGGCAAAAATCCTTTATCATAAAGGATTCAAAAGGCATTCTATCATGATATTGCACACAAAGAGACAAAGTTAACCTTGGTATCAATAAAGCAGATCAAGAATCCCAAAAGTTGCATTCAAGTGCACATATCTTGACAAAGCAACTTCTTCAAATGGATATCGTGGTACATTATGACAAAAGTATCTACATTGACACCACTAGATGGTTTAGCATGAGCTTAAGATCATTAAAAAAAATTAAAAAAATGGAAAATCCAAAAAAATTGGAAAAAGGATTGAAAATAGTAAAGAGAAAAATTGTCCTCTAGTGAAAACCACTTCAATGGTGCTTTGAACAGGTACCATGATGAAAAATTGGAAAACATGTGTCATGCATAGAATCAAGCATCTGCATGCACCAGTTCAAGTGGAAGCATCTCATCCCATCCATAATAAAGCTAGCATTCTATTCATCTCATCCATAATAAATCCATTCATCCATAAACCATTGATCCAATCCATTTTTCATCCATCTACATCCATAGTCCAATTTATCTTGATCTTGACAAAGTTTGGTGTACACTTTACACTTGCTTATGGTAGACATCTTGACATGAGTCATTTTCATTATCCTACCCAGCATTATCTGAGCCATGAAGCACTATCCAAATGAGCATTCTTTATCTCAACACCTTATCTTATCGTAAGATAATCCTTGGCATCCTTTGTGTGCTTACCATATTCATTCATCCACACACCTATCCAAGCATCCTTCAACTTATGTGGTGATCCAAACATTGGAAAACGTGAAATTAAATTGGTCAAAACACTTGTGAGCAAAAAATCCAATTCACTATCCCATGGCATATTTTGATGAGAACATGTTCTTTATCAAGCTTTATCTTTCATCAAACATCAATCCAAATAATCAATATTAGTTGCATCTGATTTACTTGTCAATGTCACATCAAATCATTCAAACAACTTTTGTTCCAAGCTAAGCTTCAAAATCATGATCAATCAAATCTAGTCAATCCATCATCATATTGGGAGATCCTTCCCAATCCTTGTGTTGCTTAACATTATCCTTGCATTGTTGTGCATCCTCAACAATGTTATCATCATCAATCCTGATCAATCGAATCCTTGCATTATTGTGCATCCTCAACAATGTTATCATCATCAATCCATCGATCTGATCAATCAACCTTAGTTTTGTTTTCAACAAATTCCCAAAAAAAGATCACTGATATCATCACACATCCATATCCAAATCATCAAAATCATCGCGAAAATCAAAAAACATCAAAACATGTCCAAGATCAAAAAGTCAAAGGTTAGAAAAACATCAAAGTATGGAATCCAAACTCGTCATCTCTAAGCTTAAACGTAGGCAAGGCTAATCTTTGATATTACGAGACACAAAAACACAAAACATTCAAAAGACACAAAATCCAAAAACATTTGTAAAATCTCAAAAACCCAAAAACAGCCTCAAAAACATTTCAAAACGTCAAATGTTGAAAAAATCCATCCATCATTTAAACACTTACGGTAATCTCATCCATAATAAACAAATTGTCACACTCACCGCTTTGGAAAGAAAGTAGAAACAACCACAACAATCAACAAAAGTAAACTTCAAGCAAAATCCAAAATTGAAACAACTAAACCTTTAAGCATAAAATCAAACTCTTGATCATTCACAAACATGTCAATCAACCTTACATCAACATCCTTTCAAGAAGCAACCTATCAACTTGCCACCATCCACTAACATGTCCTATGATGTATCCTTCCTACAATGGGAATTATCTATTTGCAAAACACTTTGGATAAACAAAACGACATGTTGCCATCCACTAACATGTCCTAGGATGTATCCTTCCCACAATGGGCATTATCTATTGGAAATCGTTTTGGTTCTTATCCTAAAAACATCCTTTAGCTCGAGGGTATGAACAACATTGGCTTGTTTGCTTGCTTGATCTTTTCTTTTGATTTATCTTATTGTGCTCATTCCAATGACCTCTCGATGATGTCTATCAAAATGATCTAGAGAGAAAGGAGTGGGGCATTGAACATTATATTTTGTCTGTTGTGCTTGTTGGAAATTCTTGTAATATAACTTGGCAAATACCTACTTTGTTAGGTGCATCCTATGGATTTTATGTCAAGTAGTGAACAAGAATACTCCTATCTATTTGTGAATCAAAGTCCATTGCACTAGGTATAGCATGCATCTAGTTCTTTATGCCTTGATGCATTATCTATGTGTGTTATCAACCATAAGGTAAATAGCCCTTTTAAAGTCCCAATTCTGATAAGCAAATCATCCATCTCTCATCATCATCTCTAATAAAGTTGGCTTGTTGAATCCTCTTGTCATCATCTCATTTCTTTTTTTCCGTGCTAACATCATGCCATGTTAGTTAATCATCATTGCTAGTGCATCCATCCTACATCCACAAATCATCAGCATACATAAATCTCATAATTATGGCATATCACATCATCCATCTCACATGCATTACATTATCATTTCTAAGCATCTTAAAACCATCAGCATACTACAAATCATATCATATCATATAAGAAATGTTGATCATCTCACATGCATTTTTCATCATCATAATATAGATTTGTTAATCTAAGCATCTCATAGACCATACATTTGCATAAAACATCCATTTCATAATCATATAGGTATCATCACATCATCCATCTCAAATGCAGTACATCATCATTTTAAGTTGTTTAGGATAATATAGATTGGTTATTCTAAGCATCTCAAAACCATCTCATTTGCATCATCATCATAACCATCCATACATCCATCTTGAACCTCTTTATCACAAGATCGACCCTCAAATTGAATCCTTTCACTCGATCTCTTGAGGGGACAATGTACCAGTATACTTCTTTCTACTAGGGCATCCAAAAAATTAGAAAAAAATTGAATTTTGATTGCGGTAAGTTTATTCTTTGAACCAACACAACAAGTACATTGCTTTAAAGAGGGGGAAAATATAGGCATGCAAAATTGGCATCATGCATTTAATTAAGTCATATTCATCCATTCATCAAATAAATCAAGTTTATTTGATTAATCTCTAAATTCCTCCATTTAAATTAAATAAATTCATCTTTAACACTAACATCATCCCCTTTAGCTAAAATAAATCAAAATATTTATTTAACTAAGTCTAAATCATTTCCCATCTCCTTTTGATTTATTTTAATCCATAAATCTAAATCAAATGGGTCAAATCACCTAATCTCCTATTAAATTAATCAAAACATGATTAAGGCTAGAAATCTAATCCATGTCACATTTCTGGCTTCTCCCACTTGCACAAATAAATGATTTAATTGATTTATTAATTCCTCCTTTTCATTCAAATATGGCATCTTTAGGGAATATTCCTCCAATTTGAATTTTCCCTCACACATGTCTTGTCCTCCAACATAGCATTAACTCCTCTTACATTGTCTCTTACATGTCTCCCACTTGGAATTTAAGACTTTTTCTTCTCCCTCCAACAAGCCATCTTTTGAATTTCAAATCTCCCCCTCTTTGGCACATTGACCAAGATGTGCACAACCTTCCTCCATTGGAATGTTGACAAGTGGCACAATTCCATTGGATTATCTTTTGTCCCACATTCTTCATATCTTCCATTTTTCTATCATTCTATTCTATAAACAGAGACCCTCTCTATTGATTTAATCCTCCACAACTTGATCACTTGTCATCTTGCATCGTCAACATATATGGAGCTTATCAAGGATTGGGAAAGGGCTTCTTTCCACATCAAAGAAGCACCAATCCACTATGAGATAGGGGTTTGATCATGTTTTCATATGCTTTATTTAGTTGTTTTGATTCTTTTCATATTTGAATATGATTGAATATTTCATAGGAACACTACTTTGTTTGCTTGTTTTAGGCTAACATTATGCTAATGTGTGATGAAGTTTAAATAGCTTGTAGATTTATGGTGTTACAAACATATATGTACATATATACACAATTAAACATTTTGTACAAATTACAAATACATGTACATACACAATTATGTACTCTATGTACTTTTATGTATCAAAATCAATATTCTATATATTTTGTTTGTTAAATGTGCATGTTTTTCCTACTTTGAAACTTTATATTCGATTGTATAATCACTAAATATCATGCATAAATTGTTGTTAAATCAATTATATCCTTAAGATGTATTACGACCCCTTAATACATCCCCTTAAGATGTGTTGTATTAACACATATCCTAAATATTATACTTAATTATATCATTTGTTATGATGACTCACCCTAAAACTTATAATACTTGTTTATATCACTTAATATTTATACTTAATTATACTCTTCTTTTATCCCCTTAAGATGTCGTATTAGGACCCCTTAAGACATCCCCTTAAGACATGTCGTATTAACACATATCCTAAATATTATACTTAATTATATTATTTGTTATGATGACTCACCCTAAAACTTATAATACTTGTTTATATCCTTAATATTTATACTTAATTATATACTTTCTTCTTTGATCCCCTTAAGGCGATAGAGTATTAGGACCCCTTAAAGAAATCCCCTTGAACAACCCATAAATTAGTGTTGGATGCTATTGGCTGCTTTGAAAACTAAATTAGTGTTTTTGTGGAACATGAGGTCAAAGAGGACTTTTATGTTCTTATATTTTCTCCTAGCACTTTGCATGATTTGTAAATATGGGACTACATGAAGTTAATTTCAAGAATTTAGCCTATTTTTTGGATAATTAAAGTTCTTTAATTTAATGTTGTAAAAGATCCTAGGAAATGGAGTTTACTTATAGAACAACTTTTGGCAAAACTTGTTGCATTTTGATTGGTATTTATGTTTAGTTTATAGAATTTATTAATGCTTTTGTTCTAATCTTGTATGGTATTGCTTATTTCTTAAAATTTCATCCTTTTGTGGTATATAAGCGGATTGCTTTTGTTTGTAAATTATGAGTTTATTATTTAATTATTGATTGGCGTGAATTGAATAAGTTCATTGACTAATTATCACTAATTATTGAATGTACATATCATGTATATCATGTATGGGATCACTCAATTTGTAAAGGTACAAATATTAAAATGTGAGCCTATTAATTTCAACTTTAATTTCATATTTATATTTAATTTCACATTAATGTCTTGACTATGAACATAGAATGCATAGAAATGTACATGTGTAAATTAAAATTGAGCGATAATAAAGTCATAATTTACAATATATTAAATGCATGAAACCAATATATTAATGCATGAAATATAAAGTTCATGAGAGTACAACCCATGAACTAAAGTGAAACAAAGTACTTGACCAATGAGATATAAAGGGTCAACAGAGTACATGAGGAAACCAAATATTTAGTCCATGAAATAATCAAATATAACCCATAAAATCATGTTTAGGTCATGTATCATCTCTATAATCAAGAGACCTCTTCATACCATGCAGACTATGTGGATGACCTAAAACATTGTACAAGAGAAAGATGAAATTAGATGTAAGACGATGAAAAATGATTTAATGAAAGTTTAATTTATAATTCATCATAAGATTAAATTACCATCATATCTAGGTCTAGATGCTTTGGTGCAACTGGACCAACCTTTAAATTCTCTGAAACAATCTACATAAACAAGAAAAAGAAAGTTAAAATTAGATGTAAGTCTACAATTAAAAATGATTTAATTCAATTTGATTTATAATTTATCATATTTAAATTGTACCATATTCTGAGGTTGTGCACCCTCTACTCCAGGACCTATTTGTACATGCTCAACTACAAGATGTGTCTCTTGCTATAAAAGAAAAAGAATTTAAAACATGTATTAGATCATATATATATTCAATTTTGAATTTAAAATTAAAGTTATTTAGAATATATAATTTGTAATTGACTTAAAATATAATAAAAAAATTAAATTACCATGATATCTAGAGCCTGCTCTACATGTCCTAGAAGTGTAACTATGACTGAGTCATGGAAAAAAGTCGCACTAACAAAGTCCTACAAGATCAAATATAAAGCATGTATACTTGAATTAGGTTAAAATATATATATTCAAGTTTGCACATTTTGTGTAGAATTTTTTAAAACAACCTGAAATTTAGAGGCCTCATGAGTAGCCACAACATCTAATGTCTGTCTGATGCCCATTGTCATTGTCGTATCAACCTATACATACATATAGACATTTAACGCTTACAATATTTACAAGTGTACATGCACATTTGATATATAGTGAATTCAAAATTCATAATTGTAACTATACTAATGTAAGTTAAACAATTTACAATATAAATATACCTACCCCTAATCTGTGGTGCTTGACAGTGGAGGAGTGCTCGACAACCCCTTGGGTGGAATCAACGTGGAAGTCAATTGACTCCCCTAAACCAACATAAATATTTAGAACATATGTTCATGATTCAATTATAAATTTAAAACTCAAGTTAAAAATTATTTCATATGTAATTTAAAAAATTGAAATCAAAATACCCCATAAGGCTTTCCGACTAGGACTGGTGTCGATGTATGTACTCACAAAGTGGATGATTGCCCCATCGTTAGTGTGATCTATACACTAAATTGTTTGATTTTTAAAATGTATTGCAAACTTTTCTTTGATAAATGTACATTTATTAAATTTCTTATAATTCAATAGGTAGATGCATATTTATACTTGTGTCGTAGTGTCCTCAGGGTGATGGTCTATTGTAAGAAATTCTACAAATGAACTGAGGTGACCAGATGAACCACTAGAATCTCCACGTCCACCCGAACTAGGTGTGGCCTGATCGGGTCTATAGGATAATTGATGGCAACTAGTACATACATGTGATCTCGACACTCCTAGAATGGTACTAGGACCAACTCCATAAAACACTCCTCCATCATCGTCATCTCTATGCTCCCTACCCATTATCGCAAAAGCATGTCGGTCAAGGTCTCCTACAAGCATAATAAGGGATCCTAATATTGATACCATCACACATTGATGCACATGTGTGGGAATGGCAGGACCAAGAGGAGCAATAAGGGGTTGTGCATGCATGGGGCGTTGGGGAACAACCCTTTCCCCTAACCTCTGTTGTGGCATGCCACCACCAACACCCTGAAATGATTTAAAATCAAAATAATTGGGCTTTTTCCCCATAACAAACTATACATATAGTTTCCTCAAAAAATACAATGGGACCCTCAAATTAGCATGTGGTGGATTGTCAAATACCATATACCATTGATCCCCAAAATGTGCACTCATTTTTGGATGTATACACCACCTCATGGATATTCTATTTTTTTGGGAGGAATGGGCTGTCAAGTAACAGGGCCAATAAAATAAGGGGATAGATGGGATTTTGTTATTTTAAGGTCTAAAATTTGTTTATAGGAGAGACCGTCTGCATAAAATTATCTCATCTAGTCTCTTTCTCGCCGATGCCTATCTAGATTAGAATCATTAATCCTAATGGCATCCACAATGTTTTGCATCACATATGCAAAACATCTCACATGTGGTGGAATCAATTGTTTATTTTGCATAGCATTGATTTGATTTTGAATGGATACCACTTGATCATTTATGTGTGCTCACAAACAAGCCTCATCAAATCCAGTGAGTGGTGGAGGTGGGATATTAGGTGGAGGGGGTGGAGGGGGTGGAGGAGCCTAGGGTGGAGGTGGTGGCTAAGGTGCTGGATTGATGATATCATCAATGTTAAATTGATCAATGATATCAGATATAAGTGCACTTGCATTAAATTATACAAAATTAACATACAAAATTACAAAATTACAAGAAATAGCTAAATTTGAAACATACATGCAAATTTGTTTAAATAGGATGTGCATACATATACATACACATACATAAATTGATTGAACTTGAGCATGTGCATACAAATTTCAAAATTTAACATGTACATACATTTAAAATAAAAAATATGATGCATAATTTGCATGCATACATCATTCAACTAAACTATGTACATACATAAAAAATCTAAAATTTAAGATCTAGAACTATGCAATTTTAATACATGTACATACTAAAAAATAAACTTGAAACATTCACAGAAAGCTCATTTTATGTCTATCGCATATATATATATTAATTTTTTCCAATAGGAGAAATCATGATCTAGTAGATAGTCATAAAACATATGTACTATTATAAATTCATAAATTCATGTTGTGAGTGTGAATTGTGGGGGCTAGTAATAGACACACAAACTCAATGAGACGTATTACATTAAAGATTTGAAGCATAAAACTAATCTACTTGCAGCAAAATAAATCTCTAAAACCGTTCCATTGTTCTCTATTCTCAAGGATCCATTAAATCATATTGGCTCTCAGATTTGTGTATGCGCTATGATTGTTAGAGTGACAATTTAAGAAATGAGATGTTATTCAAAAAGAAAGAATATAATTCCTACATGATTTATCAACAAATGATAATGATGCTAGGATTATGATGTTGTTATCTAGAATGAAGATTATAATATGATAATGATGCTAGATACTATGATGGAGATGTTGTATAACGACTAAGATGATAGTGGAAATGCAAATACTAAACTTAAGACATGATACTAATCTAACATGATTCTACAATGCTCAAATGCTAAAAAATAAAATTCTCTAAATGCTCAAATGCTCCAATGTGATTACTGCATAATATGTTTACTCAAAGATGGGATGTAAAATGTTGTAGAATGGGCTTGTATTTATAGAATTTCCAAAGCATCTTGTGATATTGCAACAATCAATGGTCAATATTTTAGCATGAAACATGAATAGTGGAGATGGAAGAAGTTAGAAAGAGTCATGGAGGATGTTCCCTTGACCAAGGGAAATATGCCAAATGTGTGAGAGAATAAAATGTGTGAGATTGCCAAGTGTCCAAAGTTTGTTTTGGAATTGGTTGAGAATAATGTAATTGAAATATTAGAAATATTTAAATACATGTGAAACTGGATGAGGTGGCAAGAGGAAAAATTGTAGACATGTGCCTAAATTCAAATTGGGCATTCAAATTTAGTGAGAAGATTATTAATTAAATAAAACAAACTATGTGAATTTGTTTATTTAATTAAAATAGAAGAATGTGATTTTAGATTGAAGAATTAGAAGAGTGTGAACTATATAAATAAATTTGGAATTTATTTATAAGTAGATGAATTAAAAGGGTTCATTAAATAAATAACTTGTATTTAATTAATTGATTGTCTTGACTAATTTTAGGTGTATACATTTTCCCCCTGTTTGAAGTAATGTGTTTACACATTGCTTCAAAGAGAAATTTGTTGTTGATGCCAACATAAAAAAATTCAATGCCCCAGACACTATTTTTCAGGTGATGATGGATATATCTCCCCTCGGGAAATAAATCGATGAATTTTTGAATTTTTAGGATTTTTTGATTTTTTTGAAAATTTGATGATTTGATGATGATTTCAAAATTTTATGATCCATAAGCAATTTATCTCCCAAAAAATGATGTTTAAGCCACCAGGTGATGATTTGATTAATTAAGCCCTTTTGAAAAATAAAATAAAACAATCCCACCAAAATCCCATTTAATTAACCTTTAAAAGGTTAAAAAGATGGATTAAAACTTCATTTGTGCACTTTGGATTTTGAAGATTTGAGAGTGATTGAGCAATCTAGCAATCTGGAGAAAAATGGTGATCCCCTACCACACACATCGATTCGAGCACATTAGATGTCACAACCACCTGGCAGCGTACAAACCTCTGGTATGTAACCCGAAAAACCTCCTCATAAATTGTGCAATTCATTTTTCTTGCACTTTTCCATGTTTAAATTCAGATTTAATTTTTCTAATGCATAGAACACCCGATGTAGTGCATTCATCGACTGTAGTAGTGCATTCGTGAGTTTAGCAAGGATTTGAATTTTAGTGCATAGGGTGAATAGATTAGTGCATAGGTTGCCTGAAATAGCACATCGAGTGAACGTTGTGGCACATAGGTGCATTTAGTGCTTAGGTGGATTAAATTAGCGCATTGACGAGATGGTGTAGTGCATAGGATGATTTAGCGCTTTGATAGAGGGGTTTAGCGGATTGATCAAATTTGATGGTGCATTCGTTTGGTCAGAAAATTGAAACCCTCTTTTAGGGCACCTAAATGAATTTTTCTAGCACATGCATGATTTTAGTGTATAGAAAGACTGTTTTAGTGCATAGATGGGATTTATACCAATTTGATGAATTTTTTATTAGACTCCCTAATTTTGATGATTTTTTATCACCTCAACTATCGATTTGATGTTGTTTGATGATGTTGATAGATTAGATGATGATTGATCTCATGATAGGTGAGATTCAATGATAGGATGATGATAATTGACCTCATGATAGGTGAGGATCAATGATAGATAGATTGATTGATTGATGTCATGATAAGCGAGGTGCATTGATAGATTGATTGATAAACCTCATGATAGGTGAGGTTGAAGGATAGATTGATGCTCTTGAGATTTGATCAAAATATCACTAGAGATGATGAGATTGATAGGTTGATTAATTTTGATTGATTGAAAAGATTACTGATTTGTGATATTTTGTGATGATAGGAGCCTTTGATGAATATGTAGATTCAAGAGCATTTTCCTAGGACGTGGGAGTTGATTCCACACCTGGTGTCGGTTGAGGTAGTTTTTATTGCATGATGTGGATTGTCCTCGCTGATAGATATGCCCCAAATTAGGATTAATAGGGGTCTATTGACAACTTTAGTAAAGAGGTGGTATAGTGAGCATAACACCTTTCATTTTCCCACTGGTGAGATAACAGTGACCCTAGAGGATGTCTATCGGATTCTGTGGATACCTATTGTTGGAGAGCTAGTGTTATGTGATTCTACTTATTAGGGTAGGACTGATGCATTGAGGAGAGTATTTAAGGATGATCAGATATGTGGTTATGAGATTCCCTGGAGAGAGATGGTTAATGCTTATGCCACATTGTTGTCTATGCTAGTTGGTTTCATTGGAGGCTTCCTTTGTCCTAATTGTAGGTCAAAGGGACTTTCAGTTGGATGGGGTAGGATTCTTGAGAGCATGATCGCTCAGGGTACCTGATATGCCTAGGGATGTTGTACGCTCACTCATTGGTACCATGATTTACACCAAGTTGTCTATCTCCATTGGGCCATTTTGTTAGCAAGAGTCACATTGCTTCAGATCTAGGTGTGGGAGAATATAGCGGTCACATGACTAGTTGCAGATAGAAAATGACCCGTAATGAGACCATATGCTTATGCTTAT
>VDFB02235687.1:0-17018 GCA_007258455.2 Sequoia sempervirens
ATTATAGATGTTAAATATTAATGTATACATTGTAGAACTCAATAGTTGAACCTATAATTGACATGCCATATAAGTTTTTGGTATATTTTTCTAATTGACAATTAGATGCTTTGCATTATATAAATGAAGAAATAGAAGTAAACTTAGTACTCCAAATAGATGAAGGGAGAGGGTACCAACTCCAAGCTATTAGAGAGGACAAGAAGATGGGAAAAAAATACCAAGTTAAAATGAAATCAACCCAAAAATGTTTAAAAATTAAAAATAATAATTATCAATTAAATTTTAAAGCCATACATTAAAGATATCCATGCAAAGTGGAAAAATGTAAGACTATGCCACCATTAAATAAGCTAATTAAATTTAATATAAATTAACTTTTTTCAAATCACACTCAATAGTCCATCATTAACAAGAGTTGCAGGGCAGTGAAGTTCCTGCCAAAAAGTTATAAAATAGTTATGTTTTTATTTGTTGTGTTTGAAAAGTTTTAGCAACAATGTTGATAAAATGAATAAATAATAGGTACATGAAAAGCAAGTTTTCCTCTAATGATGAACATTTGACATTTATAATTGTATTATGGGATTAATATATACATAGAATACCTAACTAGTTGCAATTTTGGTTCAAATGAAAGAGAAGCTAATGTATTGTAATGGGCTCTAGCATGAGTAGTGCTAATACATTTCCTTAGAAACTAGAGGTTTAGAGCAAAACCAAAACGCTAAAGAAAGATGAAAAAAATAAAAACACAGTAAATCATTCATAACTTGATTTGAACACAACATTCATGATTCAAGCAACATCAAGTATTCAACTTCTTGGAGACAATTGCTTAAGGAGCAACCTGAATGTACACAACATCCATAGTCTAACTAGGAGCAAGAGACTTCAACCATTCAAGAAACAATCTTAAATACCGAGAAACCCATAATGAAAATAGCATAGGATTAATACCTGACTTCATGGAAGGCAACCCGATGTGACTGAAACACTTAAAAAAATAAGAACACAATGCATTAGCACACAACAGTCATAGCTTTCCTCAGTTAGCATAGGTATTGGATTGTTTATGCACATCCTTGCATATGTCTCCTTGACTAACCAAAATTTATCAACTATGTGGGAAGGAGCAACAAAAAATTCAAGAATCTGGAAACTTGCAAAACTAGCTTGTGCATTAGTTTTAAAGCTTAGGATGTCATGTGTGTGAAGTGCACTTCCAAATTGTGGCAAGATTTTTTATTTCTTCAAACCTTATATCATATGATGAATTACAAGTATTTCCACAGGCATTGCAGCATAGAGTTGCTTCAAAACTGGAATTGTTTGATGCAGAAAGTGTAAGCCTGAATGCTTACAATAGAGCTCTTGGCAACCTTCGAGAAATAAATGAATTTCAAATGGATTTTGAAACTGTTCAAGTTGAAATAAATCATTGCAGAATCATTGCAGTTTGAGCACGTTAGTAGAGAAAAGCATGCCATTTTCTCCTGCCGAGAAAATCACCCTTATCGCTCAAAAGTTTTGAGCCAATAACATTTTAGGAAATTAATTACACATAACTTTCTTTCATGTTTTATATAAATAAATAAAATATTTGAGTATTATTGTGACTATTTTTTTATATAAAGTAAATTAATAATAAAGATAAAGATAATTTATTGATACATAATTTTTAATTAGAACATAAATAATTTAAAATGACATAATTGGTTTTTTTTATTTTTTAATTAAAAATAAAAAAATAATGAGTATAATCTATCCTTTAAAAATATATTTAAAAATAATAATTATTAAGTAATAAAATTATATAAATATTCTAAAAACAACACTAATGAAAATTAAATAAAAATGAATGTAACTATCTAGTCTTTAAAGAATTATGTATGAAATCTAAATATTTTTTTTGTTATATAAATTAAATTTTGTATTTTTCTTTTGATATGTGCCACCCTCTTTTTTATCTTTTATAACTTATATTCCTTTCAGTTTCATAAATAAAATTTGAATTTTTTATATTATTAATATATTAATTTAATTAAAATAATCTTTAAAATAATTGAATATGTATTTTTGTTTAATATATTATATATTAGTTTTTATACATTTTATCTTCTTCAATAATTATGTATATATTAATATTTTTTTAATATTAAGAAATTATTCTTAAAGATTCTAGTAGTCAAGCATATTATCAATATAGGACAACTATATTATTAATATATTAATTTAATTAAAATAATTTTCAAAAAACTGTATACATTTTTAAAAAAATATATATTATTTTTTATACATTTTATCATCTTCAATAATTATGTATGTATCAATATTTTTTAATATTACGAGAATTGAGGATAATTATTTTTAGAAGAGTCTAATAGTCAAACGTAATATCAATATAGAATAGTTTTCATACAAAACTTTACAACAAGCAATTAAGACAAATTATAAAGTCTATTCACATTAATAAATCTCATAAACTATGTAATAAAAAAAACAATAAATGTGATTAAAATAACATTTCTAAGTGTAATGTGAACATCTCTATTGGGTGAAAACTAAACTAGATAGGTAAAACCTCTTTTCATACTAACATGAAACTCTATGAACTACATTTATAAAATCATTCTAAACATGTATGTAAAAAAAATAAAAATACCCAGATTAAAAAACACTATTAGTTTGATTTCTCATAACATTTTTAGGATGTATATTGTTTTTATTTAAGCACTTAAATAAAAAATAATTAATCTTTAAAAAATAACATGTCCACCATTCTTAAAAATATATTAAATTATTTAAAAATAATATATTACATTAAAGTATAAAATTCTAATATTATTATTTAATATATTATATTATATATTGGATGTTACATATGTTATATATTATATTGTATATATAGTATAATACAATGTTAAAATTATATATTATACATATAATATTTTGTTAAATTAATAATATATATATTTCTAATTTATTTTAAAATTATAATTAATAATTGTTGAATTATTTTAAAAATAAAATTTAGTTTTAATTTAATTTATTTGTAGTATGTAATTAATATAATTAAAATGATTATTTTCAAAACTAGAAAATAAATACATTATAAATTTTAGAAATTAAAATTTAGTTTAATTTTATAATTATTTCTAAGCTTTACAAATAATATTGTTGTGATTTGATTAATTATTTTTTATGATTAATAATTCTATCCAATTCCCTTTTGAAATGGAAAAATGGAAAAATGGAGGTAATGGAAGAAATGGAAGGGGAAAAATCGCTTATATCGGGTCAAAATTGTGTACCAATGAAATTGAAGAGAAATGATTTTTGAAATATATTTTGTTAAATAATTCACATGTATACATTGATATAGATTAAAAAATTTCAAATAGAAAAATTTATCAAGTTCTTATTGATTAAAATGAGAGTTATTAATAACAAGTTAAATTCTGGTGCCTATAGTTCCCTGGAGGAACTAAAAATAAGAGAATAAGTAAATCTAAATATTATTTAAATTCATTTGAAAAATAATATACCGCATTAAACAAATTGTAAATCAATTAAATATAAAAATAATAATAATAATAATAAATTCAACCCCAAATAAGAATTTGCTTGGATACACCCGTGAGAACACAAGTTCTCATGACAGGAAAGGAGGAAATCTAAGTTAAATCTTCCGTATTGTGGGTCCAGTGGCGTGGCAGCGAAATTAGCATAAAATTAGGAATCCATTACCTAGACAATTCTGGAAAGAAGTGGCCAAATCGCCTTTAATTGCCACCTTTATAGATAAATCAAACTCTAATATCGCTGCACTTCCCTCCTCTTCTTCCGCATATGAGAATTCTCATTATTTCGCTGTGCGAGTGGCCGGAAAACACATAAGACTTTGCGAGAGGAATCAATTTGTCGGTTTAAAATCAGAAGTGGTAGATAATATTATGTTAATTAGCTTTTTCAATTGTTTATAGATATCTTATTTCTTTTTGAAACAAGAGCTGCAGAGCAGCGAAGTTCCTGCCATAAAGTTTTAGAATAGTTTTGTTTGTATTTGTTGTGTATTGCAAAAGGCCTGGATTAAACATCAGAAATCTCAATTGAACCCATATGCTTGTTTTTTTGATTGTAGAGTAGTGGACAAAAGCATAGCAATATTCATTAGACCAAGACCACAAGGTAGAGGATTAATTGATGAAGTTATTCTTGAATCCTCTTCATAGGAAACATGACCAACTAATTGGTATTCTCTTTTAGCACTAAGGATCATACAAAGAAGTAGAAACAATAGTTTTATTTGCTATATATTTTTTTATTCAAGAGTAGCTTTTAGTAGGAGCTATAGACGAGATACAACCATTCATGTACCACTAGCGAGTTTAGACTACGGAAGAACAACAATGCCACCTATAAACCAACACACCATGCCAATACCGGCTTAATTTGCTATATATTAACCATCTTTTACCCTGGCTTTTTTGAAAAAGGCAGTTAGAAGGTGTCATACCTCTACTACATTTAAGCCAAGATCAATTAGTATTGCACCAGGTTTAAACCAATCACCATGAACCAAATTTGGCTCGCCTACTATCTAGAATCATAACTACGTACTACAGACTCATGACTGTGTGAACTGATGTTTATCTAGGGTATTAATTGTAGACATAAAGAGAAAGATTAAATAAAAACTAAATGAGATACACTCTTGACAATCTTTGTTTGAGATTTTCACTGCTATTTGGTTCTATGTTATATTATTTTCAAAATTAGAATTTTTTTTTATTATGATCAATTAGAATAGACTCTACAAGAAATGCATAAATATATTGTCTTGTGTAAGAAGCCCACGAATAGAAATAATAATTTGTTGATATAAATCACCGAGATAACTCTTTACTGATCAAAAGCCTGAAATCTCTAGATTTTTCACGAAAATCGATATGCTCATGATGAATCAAAACAATGAGTATCAATCTTAGTTCAATATTATATGTATTGTGATTCATAATTAACAATAAATTTTTAGATGCTGCTTCCGGACAACTGAAACAAATTGAAAGAGTTGTCTTTATTTGCATCTCCTCTAGAAACTCATCTATCTTGTAAGTCAGGTAACATCTGCAAACACTATGTATTGGCTTGTGCTACTAGAATTGGAAGTCATGTAAATTTTTGTAACATACTGGCTAGTATAAGTTCTACACTAAGGGCCTCTACCATTTTGATGGAAAAAAAACATGATAATGGGTCTCTTTAACTTAATCCCCTAATTTATGAAGACCCTATGGGGGATATTAATTGAATTTGAAAAAGACAATTCAGTATACAATTAGTACTCCCACAGTTTGCTGAGTTGGCCGAGAGGCATATAGGTATAGAAGTTGCCAAGTCCAACTTATTAAAGAACTGAACATATCAATTTGACAATGTTGTAGAATAGGTAATTTTGAGAGATTGAATGGTTTACCTGCGGTGTGGAATTGGTTGCCATTTACTCACGGAAAAACGCATTCTCATGAGGTGGTACAAATGATAATGACCAGACAAATATCTAGGAATTATATAAGAATAAATGTGTGGAGCTTCAACCAGGATGCTTTAAACCAAATTATAAATACAGCATGGTCATGACTTAAAAATTAATAATAATATTATTATACCTTATTGTACCCTACCCTTTATTAAACCCTCCCATAAGCCCTAACTCACCACTTGCAGCTTCTAACCTTACCTTCCAAAGTTTTGTTGTAGTTGACGGTGCAAATTGGCAACACTTCTAACCTATTTAAACAATCATAACCCTAATTAAATCCTAATTCGATTTCTTGAACCTTAATCTAAATGAACCCTAGCAACCTAATTGAACCATAAACCTAACTCTAGGTAAACCTTAATTGTGAACTAAATAAATTACTAACTATAGCAGACTTGGTTTCACAATCATAACACTAATTGAATGCCAACCTAACCTAATTGAACTGAACCGACTATAGGTGGAACCTTGTTGGCAGGGGTTAAATTGAGTTCAATTGTATTCTAGTTAGAAACCCCAATTGTAGATTAACCAAAATAAGCCTAGAATGGCCTATTTAACTTGAACTTGACCTAATCATAACACTATTCCAAACCATAGAAATTATGACATACCATAAAAATTCAGAAACCAACACTCTTTTAAACATCGAGTTTACTTTTAGTCGTAACATTAAGATGAACTTGACACCATTAAGAAGAGATAAATATTTAGACCAATTTGTATTACATCCAACTACAATAGTGGTGTACCATGTGAAAACTCTAGGTGTTAATAATAGTAATATCTAACCCCTTTTATAGATTATGCCATTCACCTGACAATATTTTTAGATTATGACATTCTCAATGGAGATTAGACAATCTATTGATAGACGTAATCAAGGATAGTTATAAGCATGATATAATGATTTTATTCCAAATGAGAACAATGGCATGGGTACATTAGTTCACATCATCATTTGTGACATGCTCATCTAGGACTACATCGAAAACAAATTCATGCTTCTCTACATATGCTGTCAAGTCCATCTAAAGGAAAAAAATTGTTTTAGTCATAATACAATGTTATGGTCTCTAAGCTCAATGCTACTATAATTGCTTTCAAAATCTAGGGAAAACTAAGTTGCTCAAATTCACTATGTTATCCAATAGATATAAATTTTTGAAACAATTTAAGGATGATCATGCTTGAGTTTTCAAAAGATAATATTTTGATAAGATTACAATATTACATGATGTTATAGATTAAGAAACATAATTGTACTTGTTGTGTAGCCAAAATTTTTTGAGGATGAGGTAGTTTATTTTTTATAGTTTAGAATGAACACGTGTGGATGAAAGGAATTGAGAGGAATAGAAAGAGTTTGTTCAGGTAAACATAGTTACAAACAATCTACATAGTTTGTCAGGTTTTCCTAATTGATAAGTAGGTATCTACTTGAATATTAACTTATAAGGTTGAAAGGAATTGAGATGAATATGCATAGCTAGTTATGCTTTCCTACTTAACAAGTAGAGGAATCAATTAAAAAAAATATTTCTTAAAAATCTATATTTGACTCAAATATTAAAATGCATATATTTAATTTTTATGTTCTTTGAAAATTAAAATTTGTTTTGAAGATAGTTTTTTTTCTAAAATAATTTTATGTGGCTCAAACCAATATTCTTATGAAAAGATCTTGAAGGAAATTATGTTTTTCTTATAAAAAAAAAATCTAATAATTAAAATAATTTTTCTTTATATTATTTCCTCTAAATTATTTTACTCAATCAATTTATTTACAATTTTTAAAATCATATACGTTTCATTACTTCAATAAATTAAAGTTTAATATTTTATGATAATATTTTTACTCAAATATTAATATAAAAAAGGGAATCATGTCAATTTTAATTTATATAGTTATAAATATATATATTACTAATTAATACATATATAAATATAATAATTATATATATATATATTTATTTATTTTAATTCAATATAAATATTTAAAATATATATTTACAGCGTGCATAAATCCATGGAGAGGCCAATGGCCTTGTTACTTTAAAAAAATTAATAAAATTTTAATTTTATTATTAATTAATATTTAACTTTTTAAAAAAAATTATAATATAATATAAAATATATATATTTGTCTTTACAAATATTTAAATTTATTATATATTTATATATATATTAAAATATTTAATATGAACATTTAAATTGGATATGAAAATTTAAAGTTGGCTAAAACTAAACATTTTTTTAATTTAAATGAGAAGAAAAAAATCTTTAAATTTAGACTATTTATTTAATTAATATAATAAAGTTATTTATTTCCTTATTAATTATTAATTAGTTAACATGTTTTATTTCACAAACTAATATATAGTAATTAATATAAGTTGTAAATAGAAGGTGAATTGTTTCTAAAATAAATATGATAGAATTTGTGATTGATTTAAATGATTAATTTATTAATATTAATTTCAATTTGATTTAAAAGTAATTACTTGTTAATTTTAAAGTTGATTTTTAAAATAATAAATACATAAAAGTAATTAGTATTTATTCTAAATGGTATAAGTAGTCTTAATTATTCATTTATTTTTCGCAGCATTATCTTGAAGTAATTAGAGTTGGATTCAATTTCAAAGCAATTGAAAATTTGTTAGTTTAAATATATGTTTATGCAAGTGTTGTTTTAGAATTAATTTATGAAAGAGAGAATTGATTAGTATTAATTTATTTAAATTATAATATAAAATAATTTACAAGGTATTCATTTATTTTTAAATAATTAGATAATTTATATTAAAAGTGAATTTTTGGGTATTTAGTATTAATATTTTGGAAAGAATTGGGCTCAATTAAATTTATCGCACAAATCAATTTGGTATTAAAGGGTAATTAAAATGGTTGAATTTTGATGTTATATTGATTAGTGGATTAGCATTTGTTATTCAAAGTTTAAATTTTCTTAAATTATTATTATTATTTTAATGTCTGAAAATAGTAAATAAATGTTACGTACCCAATGTGGGGGGTAATTAGTAAGTAATTTAATGAAAAGTAATTTATTTTTATAGTGTAATTTAATAAAAAGTAATTTATCATTATAGTGTAATTTAATTTTCAAAATAGTTAGTATGGTTTACCTCATTGAATTATTGGAAATAAACAACCTAAGTTTAATAAAACTCCTAAAAATTAGTTAAGATTAGAAATGGAAGTAATGGAAGCGCCAAAATCATATATCGGGTGAAATTTTTCTTCCAATTAGATTGAAGAGAATTGAATTTTGAAATATAGAAAAAATGCTTCATTGGTTAAAAAGAGAATTATTAATAACTAGTTAAAGATTTGGTGGTTCTGGTTCCTACATAGAAAACAATAAAAGATTCAAAATAACTTGAAATAAGATTAATTACAGAGTGAAAAAAGAAAGGTTTATGCTTCCTGAAAATCTGCCCTTATCACTCAAAGTTTTGTAGCCAATAAAATTGAGGAAAATTAATTTTTTAAATTTGAAAAGTTAAAAATCTTTCATATTTACTTTAACTATATACAAATATTTGTCAAATAGAAAAAAAGTTGAGTTCTCATTTGTTAAAATCAAAGTTATTAATAACTTATTAAGGAAAAGGGGTCGCCTATAGTTCCCTTGGCAGGAACTAAAAATTAATCTCCGCTATTTTCAGTGAAGTTAATAATAACTATTAGGTAATTATCCTTTTTCTTTTTTTAAATATTTTTCTTGTAAAATAATAATAGTTTAAGTTTATTATATTACAAGATTATAAAGTTATGACATGTATAATATGTAATTAAACTACAAGTGATTTACTTAACTAGCATATATATCTTAAATTTAAGATATATAAATTACGCCGAGATATATTAAGGCATTTAATTTTTCATCATTCAACTTTAATATAGATGTATTAAATTGAAAAATTAAATGCCTCGATATATCTCGGCATAATTTATATATCTTAAATTTAAGATATATATGCTAGTAGCAGTCGCGACGCAACACATAACACGAATTAATATATAATTAGGGTATATTATTTTATTATATTATTAGATAAATAATAATATTTTAGTATATTTAATATAAGTTATGGTTAGATGTCAAACATGGTTAGGTTCAAACTTTTATTAGGGTTGAGGTTCAAGTTTAATTAGGGTTAGGGTAAAGATTTAGGGTTAGGATGACAAAATTATTAGGGTTAGACATAAAATGAGGATTATGATAAGAGTTGGGGTTATTGTTAATATTTAGATTAGGGTTACTGTTAGAAGTATAATTAGGATTAATGTTGGGATTAGCATTAGAATTAGGATCAGGGGTAGATTATAGATAAAATTAGCATCAAGGGTAGGGTTAAGGTTGGAGATATAATTAGGGTTATAATTAGGGTTAGGGTTAGGATTAGGGCAAGGGTTATGAATATGGATAGGGTTAGGATGAAGTTTAGGGTTAAGATTAGTGTTAGTGATAGAATTAGGGTTATGGTTACGATTATAATTAGAGATTGAATTAGGGTAAGAGTTAAGATTAGGATTAGGGTTAGGATTAGGGTTAGGGTTAGGATTAGAAAGAGTATTAGGGTTAGGGTTTTAGTTATGGTTAGATGTAGAATTAGTTAGGATCAAGGTTTTCATTACAGTTATGGTTAGGTTTAGGGGTAACGTTACATTTAAGGTTAAGTTTAGATATAGAATTAGGGTTAGGGTTAGAGTTAGGGTTAGGATTATAATTATGATTAAGGTTAGGGTTAGGATTAGGGTTTGGTTTATGGTTAGAGAGGATTAGGATTAGGGTTAGGTTTCATGTTAAGGTTACAATTAGGATTAGGGTTAGGGTTATATTTAGATATAAAATTAGGGTTAGGGTTAGGGATAGGGTTATAGGGAAACATGTAAGAGATTAATATAATATGAGGACACAAACCCTAATGTAATATACTATGAAGACTAATCCTAATTAGGATTAGTATTCGTATTACATTAGGATAGGGTTAAGGATAATGTATTATAATGATAACTCTCAAGATATGGTCAAGAAAGATATCATAATTTATGGTCAAGATTAGGGTTAAGATTATCTCTAACACCAACCCTAACCCTAATCCTAATTTGTTTTTTATCTCTAATTTTAACCCTAATCTTGATCCTATCTCTAACCCTAATCTTGATACTATCCCTAACCCTAACCCTAATCTTGACCCTATCTCTAACCCTTACCCTAACCCTAATGTTAACCTAACCCTAATCCTAATTATATCTTTAACCATAATCTTAATCCCAATCCTAACCTTAACCCTAATTAATCTAATGTTGTCTCCATCATAACTCTAACCCTAACCTTAACCCTAATTAAACCATCTTAAATCTATTTGAACCCTAACCTTAATTGTGCCATATAACTAACTCTAATTGAACTCTAACCCTAACTTTGAAAGACATTGCTCCCCTCACACAAACCTCAGTCCTAATTAGGTAATCCTATCTCTAACCCTAACCCTAACCGTAATCCTAGCTCTATATCTAACCTAACCCCAACTAATCCTAACTGTAATACCCCTCATACTGTTTAAACTTATTAATTTCTATGTGTTATCTTGATATGCTGATACTATGATGATACTATTAGGGTTGGTTTGGTTGGTTGTAGTTTGATGATGTTGTTATCCCTTTAGTGGACCTAATCTTTTGATATGACATTATTAGGATGATTGATGATACTCTGTGTGTTGTTTGGATTATTTGTTCATTTAAATGATTTGTCATTAATGTTTATATGTCAATGTGATGATTCTATGGTGATGTTTAATTCAGTATTATGTTATAATGCGATGGTTAATAATTAGTTATGATGCAGTAGTTATGTAATCACACTATCTTATGATCAATTTGGTTATAAATGTTAGCTCGTTATTAATAATATAATTGTTAGAATAGATTAGGTGAGAGGACAGTGTAGCATCACTCGTTCACGAGTGCCCTGCTACACTGCAATTCCTTCTCACGATAGGATGTCGATTATATATACATGTGCTACTTGACGTTTATTTGGATGCAGGATTGCAGGATTAAGTCTCGATTCCACCTGCTTCGGCAGGACAGGGCGAGCAATAAATTAACCCAACGGGTAAAAATGTTGAAAAAGGGAGTAGGTTTGGAAGTGTCCCCGTCCCAAGTCGTCGTCTGTTGTGAGTCGTGTCATGACTGAAGTTTTGGTTCGCGTTGATTGTGTTGTTTGATTATTGAAGTATACATTTGAGTTATGGGTCATGTTTATTTATTGACCTTATGTTATAAGATAATTGATTAAAGTTGTCTAGTTGTTTTGATTTAATTTTGTGTTAGTTGAATGTTAAATTTAAATATATAGTAAATTAAAAAGTGATATAATTTATTAAAAGAGTAAATAATTATTCTAAATTAATATTGTTGATAATAATTAAATTAAATAAATATTGTTGAAGATAATTAAATAATATCTTTTTATTAATATTAAATTAGCAAATCATGTGGAGATAATATTTTGATTAAATAAATTATTTTAATTAAAAACTGTAGATAAATTGTGCTTTTAAAAGATGAAAAAGGACCAATTAGAAGGGGGAATTTTGAGAAAAGAAAGCAGAGAAGCTTTATTGATTTTATTGATTCTTTTATTATTTTGGGAAGGGAGTGATTGTGGACACAAAAGTTTTGCTCTGTTGTTTTGGATCTGGAAAAGAAAAGAAAAGAATTTTTGTTAAAAGAAAACTTGAGGGAAAACAATTGATTGGAAGATAGAGAGTTTCGAAAAGAGAGTTACAGGAGGCGATCGAGAAGGAATTGCAGGAGGAATTCGAGAGGAGATTACAGAAAGGATTATTCGTCAGGCAAAGGACTATAGGTATTCTTCTTTTAAATTATTAATATTTCATTGTTTTGTAATAAATCTAGTTGCTAGGTTTTCGAAAATTGATTGAATGAAGTTTTTTGTTTTGAAAAGTTGTTCGTATGAAACCCCTGTATCTTCTGTTGAAAACATTAGTAAACCTCTGTGAAATTTTATAGTTTCGTAGTGAAATCTTTTGTTTTGAAATAAAATTCATCTTTAATTGAAGGACAAATGTTAAAGTCAGATCTGTTTTAGAGTTTATTGAAAAATCTTCTGAAAGCCCTCATAAAATATAATAATGGAAAACAATTGTTTTAAAGTGAAAATTATTGTTTTATTTATTTATTAGTTGTTCTTATGCATAGATTATTTATGTACAGATTATTTTAGGTCTGTTGAGAAAATAATTTATTTATATAAATTTATTTTTTTGAATCTCTTGATATATATATATATATATATCCTTTTGGCTTTTAAAATTGTATATATAAATATATACTTAGCTTGGATTTCGAAATTTATTCTGAATGAAATATTTAATCAAAATAAATTTTTATTTTTTTTTGTGACCCATTATTTATTTTCATTTTTGTTTGAGGCGAGTGTACAAAAAAAAATAAAAAAAAATAAAAACATATAATTTTTTTATTTTACTCAGAGGTGGGTGGTCGGCCGAAGCCGTACCACCCACGGCTCTGTGTGTGGTAGGGCGCAGCCACCACGGCTGCGCACAGCAGCCGAGGCTGCTGGCGCAGTCCGTGGGGACTGCGGCCTCCCCACAGGGGGAGGTACATAGTACCTCCACCTGTGTGGAGGAGCTGTCACGCCCCGCCGTGCAAACCCCAAAGGAACTAATAACAACGGAATAATTTTTTTTTAAAAGAATATAATAACATACTCAAGTATTATAACATAACAAAGTAATAAGTTACACAACTAGTTCCAATGGGGTACACGAAGTGACATGACTACACTAACCCATAACACGATAATGAGATAACAATAATTAATCAACTACGCAAATCTATTCATTCCCACTTCATCATTTAAAATATCCATCAACTATATCCATATTAATATCATATGCACATATGAAAATACATGGAAATATAAAGATATAAAGTGTTACAGATTTCGATAGATACAACATAACATAACCAACTATTACAAGTGACAGTTCTTGAATAATTACAAGACCTGAATATACATTACATCCAAAGGATAGTAGAATACAATAGACTGAAAGTACAACTCAATAACCACATATACAATTTACAACAAGGTCATCCCAACACATGTGGGAGACAATACATCAATGAATACATTACATCAGGAGTATACATGCATTTGGTACAAAGAATTACTGGATCACCAACATCTTCCAGAATCCTGCAATAAAAGATATAGCTGCAACAGAAAGGGAAACCCAACGGGGTGCGAAGCACGTTCCACCCAACCACCCCCCTGCTGAGAGTAGACAAGGAAGGGTCCCCGACCAAGTACGCCTAACAATAACAAAGACTAACTCCCAACAGACACATAACATCAAAGACCACCTAGAAAACTCACGACAACCATTCCAAGAGGCACAACAACAAACCACTGATGATCATAACAACCAGTCATAATCACAACATCAATGAAACTCCAGACATAATATCGAAACTCAAGACATAATATCAAATGCTACTTCCAACCATGACCAAAGACAAAACAATAAATCACTTCCAGAGGACTTTAGTAAATCAACACAAACAGAATGTTAGAGTAGAGTGTCATCGCATGGTTTCACATGGATTCTCCAGACAACCTATCACAAGGTGCCGCCTCCATCTCAACATGGATTCTCCAGACAACCAAGTAAAGATGCCGCTTCCATCTATGGTTCTCCTGACAGCCTATCTCAAGGCGCCGCTCCATAGGGTTACTCATGCGGAGTCATTAACCTTTCGTGAAGACAAGGCAATGACCTTGCCAACCACGGCCTTCTCAGTCCCCTTTAGTCTGTGATAGCACTAACAGGCGGACGAGGCTTCATAATTATCTTATTAGTGTTTAATCCCCACCCGTGGTTTATTACTTAAGTTATCACTGATTAATCTAACTCTATGTGGGTTACCCTGACAGCCCCTTTGTGCGCCGACCCCCACTAGAGCCACTCTCTCTAGACACTCTAGCACAAGAATAACCAACTCAACAGGATTGTATCAACAAGGAAAAATTGAACCAACATTAGATCAACTGCGAGGCATAACCCTCTCGCCCAAAATCATACGTTTAACATTCACAAATGATACAATCCGCGTGTACATTAACATCATCACTCAAAACCAAAACCTAAGTACAACCATCAAATTGCAAGCTCAAAATAAGCCACAGTATTCCCACCTCTGGAAGTTCTAATTACAACCTAGGTTCCTAAAACCGGACAAGTTAACTCTAGGGTTTTCCTGTGAGACATAACCCAATCAAAAGAAAATCACAATAGAATCGATGAAGATCCAAGACTAAGCAAACAATGCCACACAATTAATTTCAAACATAATAAATTTTGTCCAGCAAACAAATCAATTACTTGAGAACTAACACATAATTCATCTCTAATTTTCTCGATTACATTATCACATCGTAATATATAAAAAAAAACAATATATAATTATCTATTCCCTCAACATATAAAGTCCATTTATATCTAAACAATTAAAACAAATATAACAAATTTATACATATAAATCTATCATGAAAATTATCACACGCATATATTTTAGATTATTCAAAATATATTAAAAATAAAACATTTTTTTTTTATAAAAGATCATTTTATCAAAATAAATATTATCAAATTTATTAAATATCAAAAAGAAAATTATTACATATATAATCAAATATAAAAACAAAACTCATTAAATAAATTTAACTAATTTATATATACATTTATATTTATATATATATATATATATTAAATAATATATATAATTAATATATATATTAAATAATATATAACATATATATATTAATATATATAAAAATATAAATAAAACAAATCGAACGAATTTTTTTTTTAAAAAAACGAATTAAATAAAAACACATAAAAAAAAAACAAACGAATTTTAAAACAAAAAAGGCATGGGGTCGAACCTCCACACAGGTGGAGGTACTATGTACCTCCCCCTGTGGGGAGGCCGCAGTCCCCACGGACTGCGCCAGCAGCCTCGGCTGCTGTGCGCAGCCGTGGTGGCTGCGCCTTGCCACACACAGAGCCGTGGGTGGTATCAGAGCCCAAGTTTAAACACTGGGCGCTCTGGGATAATGTGGACCCATTAAGTTGTTAGTTGTGTAGGTAATACTCCAGGCATTATGAGCCATGGTGTTGACCTAGGTGCTTTGTTCATTATTTTATGTTTTCCTTTTTGGGTTGATTTGATTTGGTTACCCAGAAGTTGTTGTTACGTGGTGTAGATCCAATGGCGCAGGAAACTAGTGGAAGGGATAGGACCCTCGGTGTAGTGTACAATGCACCGATATCCTTCCTACTGGAAGAATGCATTATGGAAAAGTGTGTAGGGTGTGAATTTTGTGTGTTGTGTGTGA
Organism: Sequoia sempervirens; assembly: GCA_007258455.2. Lineage (NCBI taxonomy): Eukaryota > Viridiplantae > Streptophyta > Pinopsida > Cupressales > Cupressaceae > Sequoia > Sequoia sempervirens. The sequence continues at coordinate 16,032 of VDFB02235687.1, forward strand.
TGGATGACAACCAACCTTGTTGTTATGTCCACCCTTGTATGTCTTCTTGTGTTTTACCTCGTTGTGTAAGCAATTGCCTGATTGACCCTATGTGGTTTTGGAGTTGCTTTTGCGTGTTATATGGTATGAAATTATGGAATATGGTAATAGGAAATGAATGAATATGTGGTTAGTTATAGAGATTTGTGGCGTGTTCTCTGCGTGGTTGTTGTGTGCTTACTCTTATCTATTTAATGGCTTCCAGGAGTAAGCCATGTCCTAGGGGGGGAGGATGTAATACCCCTCATACTGTTTAGACTTATTAATTTCTATGTGTTATCTTGATATGCTGATACTATGATGATACTATTAGGGTTGATTTGGTTGGTTGTAGTTTGATGATGTTGTTATCCCTTTAGTGGACCTAATCTTTTGATATGACATTATTAGGATGATTGATGATACTCTGTGTGTTGTTTGGATTATTTGTTCATTTAAATGATTTGTCATTAATGTTTATATGTCAATGTGATGATTCTATGGTGATGTTTAATTCAGTATTATGTTATAATGCAATGGTTAATAATTAGTTATGATGCAGTAGTTATGTAATCACACTATCTTATGATCAATTTGGTTATAAATGTTAGCTCGTTATTAATAATATAATTGTTAGAATAGATTAGGTGAGAGGACAGTGTAGCATCACTCGTTCACGAGTGCCCTGCTACACTGCAATTCCTTCTCACGATAGGATGTCGATTATATATACATGTGCTACTTGACGTTTATTTGGATGCAGGATTGCAGGATTAAGTCTCGATTCCACCTGCTTCGGCAGGACAGGGCGAGCAATAAATTAACCCAACGGGTAAAAATGTTGAAAAGGGGAGTAGGTTTGGAAGCGTCCCCGTCCCAAGTCGTCGTCTGTTGTGAGTCGTGTCATGACTGAAGTTTTGGTTCTCGTTGATTGTGTTTTTTGATTATTGAAGTATACATTTGATTTAT
>VDFB02235690.1:0-14028 GCA_007258455.2 Sequoia sempervirens
ATTGATTGGTGAACCTGACATTTGAGCATTTGACTTTCTGATTTTGGAGTCCATTTTCAACCCTAGATCTAGGATTTACATTACTTTGCATTGATTTTCATCTCATTTAGGGTTGTTTACTTGCATTAGTTTGCATTTCATTTAGGGTTTTAGGTTTTCATTTTTTGCATTCTTTAAAATCTAAAAAATTTAAAAATCTCAGTCATTTTGCATAGTGTTTACATAACATTACATGATTTGTCATTTACATTAGAAAATTGAATCAAAATTGCATCTCAAATTAGGTATTTTTGCTTGTCATTTAACATCATTTTGGCACACTTGCATTTAGATATGATTTTGTAGAAATATGAAACTATAACCACCTGTTTGAAACCTAAATCTGAAAAGTATAAAAATCAACTTAGAAATTTGTAAATTAATTTTTAAAAAACCTTGAAGTGAGACCCATTCACCTATGGGTGAATGAGTCCTTGATCGGGGCTTTTTTTTGAATTTTTGAGCATAAAAAACAATGTTTATGCCTTATGTATTCCTGCATTCAAATTGGTGTTTTAGTTTCTAGAATTTTTGTTTTCTAAAATTGTTCATATTAAGGTTAATTTGTTAAAATTCAGCACATTGTTGGAATTCAAATTTACATCATTTTCAAGGTTTTGCATAGAATAATTAGAAAATTATCTTGTTCTAATCTAAAAATTATAAAATGTTTGCATCCTTCCTTTACAGGTTTGCTAAGAAAAAATTCAATAACAAGAAAGGTGGTCATTCTTCCATAAATTTTCCTAGCTATGAGAGTCTCTTAGTGCAAGAGGATGAAACCATTAACACATCTCTTAACACCACCTTTCCTAGTCTCCATTCACATCCCACTTGTGAGAAGGTTTTAATGCAAGAGAAAACAAAAATGGATAATCTTGACAATCATAAAGATTCTTCTCCCAACACTCCTCTATGTTGTAGTCTTAGAAGAGCCAAACATTGAATGGCATGAGAATTCTATTTGTGACTCTTTTGAAGACATCTTAGCTCAAGAGGATGAGATCATAGATACATTTCTTAACATTACTTTTCCCCACCTTCAATCATCCTTAAACACCCCTTTCACTTGTGGAAGTGATGTGATAAAACAAGAGACAATCATTGATAACCCCATTCCTCCTAAAGGAAAGACATTGATGTTAGAAGAAGAAATTGATGAACATCATGATAATCCTATTCATCTTTCATCTTGTAATAAATCAATTAGCAAACCAAAGAAGAAAGTGCATAAATGTTTAAATAAATCCAAGAAACAAAAGAAACATGATCCTCTTGAATACTTAGATGGCCTATTAAAGATATCCAAGACTGAGAATGATTTTTACACTATTTTATATTGGGGATTAATTAATTTATCACTAAACCTGAGAAATGAACAAAAAAGAAAAGTGATCAAAATAGACCATATTGTGCATATTATAGAATATTTGGACATCACATTGATGATTCTCATGATTTACAAGAACTAATAGGAAAATTTGAAAAGAATCCAACTTGACTAAAATGCATGAACTTTGCTCCTTGTCATGTGATAGTTGTAGTGTCATAGCATACTCACTATTACATGTTTTACATTTATTTTTAAAATCATTTTCTATATTACAAGGAGATCATTCTCACCACTTATATTGGATCATCCTTATAGTCCTATACTTAGTGGGAGCAAGCGGTTAGATAGCCTTGTCCTAGTTTGGCACTTGACATTGTCCCTTTGGCTAGTTGCCCGCCTTCCGCATATGATGAACAAGATTGGGATGTACATGACCTGCTATAGGTTGACTCGCATGTGCCTTAATAGTCTTGTCTTTTTTTTGCATGTTCTTTGTGTGATTGCATGTGTGTAATGTGATCCCTTGTATCATTTTGTTTGACATGTCTTTATGTTCTTTCATCTAGTTGTACCTACATTCTTCTATATGTTGTAAACCTTTGTTTTCCTTTTGGGGATGACGCAAGGTGTTGAGACATTTGGGTCTCTTCCATGTTGACCCAAAATATTTACTTTTTTTTCGCTTTGTATGTGTCATTCTTCTAGTTCCATGAGTTATTTGGGGAATGATCACATTTCCAAGCTTTATGATATCATTGTAGCAAAGACATATGCTGACCCCAAATCCATGGATTCCTTTTGTGTTTGGGATTTCATTTTTGGGGAAACCCCCTTTTCATGATGTATCTTCATTTAGAAACATATGGTGCAGGAGCACCCAAGGCCTTCAAGGAGCTCTTCAAAGGTCAAAAGTGTGCAAGGGTCAGGAGGACCTTTCCATCAAATCAAAACATCAATTATGGTATCTTGGAGCCTATAATGGCATTTGGGATGAATAGATGTAATGGGAATATCAAAAGTCCTAAGGGTCCTGAAAGGACCATAGGACCAAAATGCAATATAAAGGGAACAGTCATGTTCTAGGAGGTTAGATAGGTTTATTATGATTTGATTGTGTCAAATAAGGTTAGGTAGTAAGGATCCAATAGTCTTTAGATAGTCGAATTTAATAAATTTCAAAATTGGAAATTCAAATATTTGAAAATCCACTTTAGGTGGGTAAATGGGTTTTAGGAGATTTAATCACTTTAATGAAATAAAATCAATGCAAAATAGTTTGGTCAGTTGGGGAATGGGTCTATAACCCCAAAAGGATCATTTTTATGGAGGTTGATCAACTGGTGCAAGCATTGTATGGACTGTTCTCAGAAAACTCAATAAAATTTTGGTTTTCTTGCATTTTTCTATGTTTTCTTGATGAACCACTGATTCCTATTGAAGATATACGTAGTTGGATGCTTTAGGAGTTTATATTTACATGTTTTAACACCTCTTACATGCACTGATAAGCAAAGGGGATCAATTCTTGTACGTTTTTACTGACTGTCTACAGGAAAAGACAGATTTTGCACTTGTTTTGAGAGTTTTTAATGAATGAATGATCCATTTCATGGGAGATTATGACTGTATCTTGTGAAATGGATCATATTTAACATGTACCATACTAGACTAACAATATGATGTGCAGGAGAGATGAATACTATGGTGTACACAAAGATTTGACTGTGAAAAGTGCTTGAAGATGGAGGCTAGGGTATAGTAGCAGAAGATTTGCCTTAATGAGGGGCATGTTTTTGAGTTGGGATAGACTAAATATGTTTTCCTAGTGGTGTAGAGTCAATGAGAAAGTTCTGGAAGTGATTGGAAGGTTAGTTTTCAAGAAGCCCTAGTTTTGAGGCAAGATAAGGAGGGTTTTGTGTTTGAGCGTGTTAGGGGTGTCATAGAAGCCTAAAAACTTGGAATCCTTGGTTTTGAGTCATTTAAGGGACTATTGAAAGTTTCATGGTCGGGGGGTTGAGTTTAGTGAGGGGTTGCTTTGAAAAAGAGGGCTAATTAGGCCCTAGTTTTTGAGGAAACAACAGGTTTTGGAAGGGTTTTTCTGAAGCAAGTGATATTAGGGTTTGGATATGTTGTTTTTCATCACAAACCACATCTCATTTAGTCATTATATTGGAGGTTCCTTTGGGAAGTTTGAGAGAAAAGTCTAAAATCCTTTGCTAGAGGCCTAATAGGGCTAGAAGGCTACTTAAGGTGGAAATGTGGATTTTGTTCAAGACAGAGGTTTGGGCTTTTGGAAACCTTCAAGACAAGTGTAATTTTTCCCCTTAAGATCATTCCTAGGGTTTTGATCCATTGAAGAAGGATTTGATTCATGAGTGAGCCATTTAGGCTTTGTCTCCATTAGAGTGCCTGGAAGAGTGGTTGAGATTGCATCTTGCAAACCTTGAGAACTTTGTGTTTCTTTCAAAGTCCCAGACCCTCTACATCAATATGTGACATAGGTATTTCCAAATAATTTCTCATAGCATGGCGTTTAGCAATTTCTTTAAAGTGGGGGTATACATTGGCATTATCATTTTGAAAATTTTGACTATATCTTATGTTTCATAGTGTGGTCTTCTTACTTCACATGATGTGTCTTCTTCTTGGTGGTGTTGTTTGTTTTGATGTCCTCCAAGAGTGTGATCTTTCTTGGAATATGACATTCCTCTTAATGGTGATGCTATGCATTGCATTCCCTAAGTATAGTGAATATTTTATCCTCAACTTGTCCTCTCTTGGAGACATTAGACACGATTTTCCCTAAGAGGAGACCTTACAAGAACTAAATAAAAACCCCTAGAAGGTGTATTATCCTATTTGCATTTTTTTCATGAGTTTTTAGCATAACGCAACTTGCTAAGCCTTATGAAGCTTGAAGTCCATATTTGTGGCACCATATCAAAGTTATCAAAGGTATAACTTTGGTATGGTTAGTATGATGAGAGCCTATACACCTAGCATGACTTTCTCATTGTACGATGAGAGCCTGTAGACCTAGCATAATTTTCTCACTTAGTCACTTTCTGGGGGCTCACCTAGTAGACTTCGAATTTCACGAGCCTGTGTGAGTGTGCATTGTTGTTTGGATAGTGTCCATAGTGGATTTCGCTTGTAATTTTTTTTGGACAAATAGATGAGGCTTGATCCACATTGAGTTGGAAAAAAAGTTGAGGCTTGATCTACCCCCTTTTATTTTTATTTTTATTTTTATTTATTTGAGTGTTTGGCATTGTATGATTGAGTATCTTGTCATTGTTGCATATATATGTTTAACATAGGAATGTGTCTCCTTGTGCCTTTGTTGTCTTTCCATGAGATCCTAGAACTTCAAGACGTGATCATCCTCCTTGACCTTTTCCATCTTATCTTTTGAACAATTGTACAATTAGACCTCTCTTGATTGTCTACTTTATTGTGAGTTTTACATAGGGCATTCTCTCACTAAAGTGGGGGCTAAATGTAGTGTAGAAAAATGTATCCCTTTACATTCACACTTGTTTGGGCCCTCCTAGTTAAAATGGACTTAATAATGCCTTAATTTAGTGTTGAAAAATGTATTTCTTTACTTTTTCACACCTTTTTGGGCCCTCTTAATTAAATTGGACTTAATTAGGCCTTAATAAACACTTTTATTCATTTACAAGCCTAATAAATTACATTTTTCGAAGGGGAATCTCAAAAATAATTAATGCCAATACATAATGTGAATATTAAATTCCTCGAGCTCCCTCTGGGTGGTTTTTCTTTTTGCTAAGTACTGGTCTGCGCCTCATTTATTTGAACAATCATCAGTCCCCATTTTGTAGAATTTCATCCCCTACCACCACGTGTCTGCTAGGCGCTCCTCGTAGGGAATCCTTCCTTCACCCTTCTACCAACTTTCGTCATGCTTCCATGTGTCATTACTTCAGGCACTTCAAGGCTGCTTCCCTTCGCTTTTCAATCGGGTCCCATCCGCGTGCCATGTAATGTATATCCATGTTCAATTTTTTGGTGGACCCCAGAGTCAACACTGGTAGTAACGAATGGGTCCTAACCTGTTGCCACGTGTCTCTTTCACGGAGACTTCATCAAATGGAAGGAGGGAGCGAGCAACATGCCCCACCAGATTGCCATGTGTTCTAACTGCCTTTGTGGGTGAATGACACATCTTTGCACAAGAGTTTGCTAGGACCACTTCCATTCCATGATAGACTTAATTTTGTTAGGATCCACCTTTACTCTATGTGAAACTATGTGTCCCAGATACTCCACCTCATTAAGAATAGAAGCACACTTGGATGTCTTAGCATAGAGTTGATGATCTTCAAGTATTTTCAATGCTTGATCTACATGCTACAAGTATTCTTCCCATGTCTTTCTATAAATAAATATATCATCAAAGAAAACTAATATAACCTTCCTCAAGAATTTCTTAAAAATGGAATTCATCAAACTTTGAAATGTAGATGGTGCATTGGTAAGATCAAATTCCATCACCAAAAATTCATAATGACCCTCATGAGTCTGAAATGTTGTCTTGCTAATATATTCTCCCTTAATTTCAAACTTGGTGATAACCAGATCTAAGAGCTAACTTTGTAAAATACATAGCTCCATTCAATTCATCTAGCAAATCATTAATGAGTGGAATATGAAACTTATCTTTAATGGTGTACATGTTGATCACACTATAATTTGGACACATGCACCATGTTTCATCCTTCTTACATACCATCACCATAGGTGAGGAGCAAGCACTTTAGCTATGCTTGATAATTCTTTCCTCTAGCATCTCCTCAATAATTTTTTCTATCTCAATTTATTTTATATGTGGGTACCTATAAGGCCTAATGTTGGGTGGATGGCTCCCTAGAGCTAGTTCTATGGAATGATCATGATCCCTCTTAGGAGGAAGTCCTTTAGGAATATCTCCAAAAACCACTGAGTAATGATCAATTATTACTAATAAATTTGGATGAGTAGGAGCATTAGATTGAGAAACTTCTAATGAAAATAACTAGGCCACAAATCCATCAACTCCTTTCTTAAGCAACTTTTTTATTTGATGAGAGCTTACCATTTGTGGGGACTTTGCCTTCAATCATCTTAGCTCTACTACCTTTCCTTTTGATTGAAATCTCATGAATAGTTCTTGGAAGTTCATCTCAATTGCTCCCAATGTAGTAAGCCATTGTACTCCCAAAACAATATCTACTACACCCATGGAGATAATATACATTGGGCTATCAAGGTGATAATGTTCCATTGATAGCTTAATTCTATAGAATTTTCCAGAGCTACTAACAATACCACCATATGCAATCAAGACTTGAAACTATGGAACTAGATATATAAAACAGTGTAAACAGTAGCCAACTTTTTGTTGATGAAATTATGAGTACTACCCAAATCAATCAAGATTGTTACTTTCTTGGTTCATGTGATTCTTCATTTGACTCCCTTTCACCTTATATTATTGGTTCCTCCTCATCTTCCTCACTCATACCTTCAATATAGAATAATTAAATATTTTCACTATATTTATGTCATCGACTATATGTTCTATCATAGTTGAAACATAAACCTTTTTCTCTGTTCTCTCCAATTTGTTGTGGGGTCAACCTAGTAGGTTGATGAAGTGAATGTGTCGAATATCATTTGTCTCATATCACATTAGCCCCTTGCTTTTTAGGAATCACATACTTTTCCTCTACCCTCTGTGCTAAGACAAAAGACTCATACATAGAGCTAGAACTAAATATACGTACTTCATGTTGAATGTGATCCTTGATACCACCCAAGAATAAAGCATTCAAGTTCTCATCTATATTTGTATCCACTCTTAAGGAAATATTTTGGAATCACTGAATATAATCCTTAATTGATCCTTTTTGTTGAAGTTTAGCTAGCCAACTAAAGAATTTGTTTGTCACGCTGTTGCTATATTGTTCTTGGAGTTCCTTTGTAAAAACAAACCATGAGATAGTGAGACCCTTTTTATTTTAATGAGTACAAATACAACGATACCAAATGAATTGATCTGGTTCTAGATATAGGGAAGCCATCATGACCTTTTGTCCATTTGGGACTTGATGGACTTCAAAAAAAATTTCCATTTGGTTTATCCATGTTAGAGGATCCTTGCCATCAAACTTGTGCATATCCACCTTTAGTATCAATTCCTAGATCCCATAGGAGTATTAACATCTAGGTCAAGAGTAGCTAACTTGGAAGTTTCACCTTGGTGGCTTGAGACCTCATTTCTTGGTTCATTCATCTAGGTGCTTAACATGCTTCATATGTTTGATATATCTCCTCTTAGGCCACACATCTCCATATTCACTAAGGAAATGTCTTCCTTGAAATTAATTATTTCCTCATTGGGATTAATATCCTCTATTGTTATCTCATCCTTATCAAAGGATTTTCTCGGTGTGACAACATTTTTTTTCCTCTTGTGGTAGGCCCTATCAGGATGAAAACTAATAATTTTGAAATAAATCACACAAATGAAACTTAAATTATTTTACATTTTTAATGTAACCTATTATGTCCAAGATACCAGTTACCCAAAAATAACTCCAAGAAATTAGCAAATTTGCAGCCTTGAGAGCAACTTTTTCAAAAACCCTAATTTTGTAATAACTCTCTTATTTCAACTTCAATTTCTACAAATTTTGGATTATAGTCTTCTCTATTATTTCTTTCAAAACCCACTAAAAATTAGGCTCCAATTTGGTAGGATGTGAGAGATATGCACCTTCCAAATAAATTATGTAGAAACCATAATTCTATAATATTCACTCAATTTTGCTCCATTTTTTTCGAAATATGGACTATAGCTTCTTTAATATGGTCTTCCAAAACCCTTTAAAAATCATGCTCTGATACCACTTGTAATGCAATAACTTGTACAATAGAAGAATATGATATGAAATATGTTGTAAATACTTGATAATAATTGAGAATACAAAGCCACTTTGGGGAAAATGATGAGAATTGGGGTTGGATGGAACACTCAGCATTCCACATGCTCTAGGTCTCTGGCGAACCCCTTTGGTGTCACCGCTCTCACCACCTTAACCTAGGCTAATGCCCTTTAGGCACCCACAGTTCTACTGGCCAACCCTACTATCATCTCCATTTCCCTAACCAAACCAATCTTGGTGCTCTCTCTGCCATTCTCTCCTTAGCCCTTAATCTTCCTAAAGGCTAGCTAAATCTCCAACCTTCACTAATTCGATGCAGGGGTGTGTGATGTCTCCCATGGCTTCAAGAACATATCCCTAGGGTTCCTGATCATCCACCAATCTCCAATTCTCCATCGCTCTCACCAAACCCTCTTCTAGGGTTAAAAAGGCTACTAGCCCTTGTGCCCCAATTAGGCCTCCTTTTACTAGAAAAATGGTCTTTGTTTAAAAACTTCCCAAAGGACACCCATTCTTTCTTTGGAATTCTTGGATCAGATACACACCTCTCAAGGATTTTTGAGGTCCTAAGCCTTAATAGACCGTACAAAGCTTGAACCTAAAAAATGGGTATTTTCTAGGGTTTTTAAGCCACTATCTGGCTGCCTGCAAACTGTCAACTTGTTCTCACATGAATTGAACTGATGGAGCCTTCCCCTTCATGCCAAAACTAGGTAAGACAGTTACCTATCACCTCCAAAAGGAAATTCTTAAAGAACTTGAACCCCTGCAATGTTCTATGTTTTGCAATTCTTGCCTTCCTAACCGGGCACCATTCTGGCTCGCCTAGGGCAAGAAATTTTCAACAGCTCCTATTAGTTTCCTAATCCTAAGACCTACCATATGTACATGCATGGAGTCTAGGCACTGTTCCCAAAGGGCCGTACAATTTGTATGGTGGGCAAGTGGTCTAGTACTCCATTCTCTTCAACCTGTCTAGTTCAGACCAACAATAGGGTTCCAACAAACTATTTACAAAGAACGAATGAAAATGAATTAAGAAAGCAAAAAATTGACACACAATTCTTGGGAACTTGCTACCCTATGTCTTGCATTAAAAACAGTAGCATATTCAATCCATTTAAACTATCCTTTTGAATAAAAATTCAGAAATAACACAGAAAACATTGTTTTCCTTTCAATCCACAAAATGTTTTCACAATGCCAAAGCTTCCAACCTTGTTTTCAGGTCGAGGTACACCTTAAATAAGGTTCCTCAATTAGTTATCTTCTTTGGTCGGACTTATTCATGCCCTAATGGCCAACATTCCCAAATCCACTGTGTTTTCCAACTTTTGACAAAAGTTAGTAACCTAAGCAAGATGAGCTTCTAAACCCATCCATTCTACCATGAGCTACTGAACAACCTTCCTCCTAACATGTTCTAACACCTCTAACTCAAAACTAAATGGTCAACATGACCTTAAAGCATTAAAACCACAAAATTTCATCCTAGGCTCACAAATTTGCCTAGTGCTACCTAATGCTTCCTAGGTGCTCTTGCACCATTTTCCCCCTCTCTACCCAAACACTAAGGAAACGAAGGAGAGATCAATGACAGGTCAATACCAAACTTCTTGAACTAATCTTTTTGTACCCATGTGGCTTATGATTAATGCTTGTTCTTCCACTTGATTAGGTGCTCCATGTACACCTTATGCCTTGTGAACTTTTCTTGTGAATCGGGGATTAGATTACGCTTGTTGCTTGTTTGGAGATGGTAGCATTATGTTGCTTACATCCTTGAAGATTTCCCTATTGTTCTAATCCAAATCCTTTAATGATTCCTTGTACTTGATCAAATCAACCACATTAAACACTGGAGAGATCCCTAGATCGGTAGGTAACTCGACCTTGTATGCATTCTGCCCATACTTGGCTAATATCTTGCATGGTCCCACTCTCTTCATCTGCAACTTGGTTGGTGTACCCTTCTGTAACCTTGATTTGTTGAGGTGGACCATGACATAGTCTCCTACTACAAATTGTACATCTTTCCTTGACAAATCTACCTTCTCCATCAATTTTTGGGTAGCCTCGGTGACTGTCTTCTTCACTTGCTCTTGAATCTCTTTCATGGTCTGAATGAAGTCTTATGCATTTCCACTTCTATGGTCCATAGCTCCAAGATCTCTGAGCTCACATATGCCTCTTAGGTGCATCCCATACACAACTTCAAAAGGACTCTTCCCTGTGGTCTGGTTCACACTATCATTGTATGCATACTCAGCTTGTGAGATAACCATATCCCATGTTTGTCCATACTCCTTAGTTAGGCACCTTAAAAGGTTACCTAGCACCCTGTTAACCACCTCTATTTGACCATCGGTCTGAGGATGGTAAGCTGTTGATCCAAATGATAGGTTGGTACCCAATCTACTACATAGAGTCTTCCAAAAGTGACTCATGAACTTCACATCCCTATCTGAAACAATGCTCAAAGGAAATCCATGGATCCTTACAACTTCCTTGAAGAAGAGATGAGCTACATAACTAGCATCATGAGTAGTTTTGCAAGGGATAAAATGACTCATTTTTCTAAATTTGTCCACTACTACATAGACACTATCAAAATCAGTCTTGGTCTTAGGAATGCCTACCACAAAATCCATGCTTACACACTCCCATGGTCTGTTAGGAATGGGTAGGGGTTGATATAGACCAGCATTACTAGCTCCTCCCTTAGCTTTCATACACACAACACATTGTTCCACATACTTTCTAACATCTCTTGCCAACTTAGCCCAGTAATAGAATCTTTGCACTAGTTCTAAAGTCTTGTTGATGCCAAAATGTCCACTAAGACTTCCATTATGCTTTTCCTGAATGAGATTTTCCCTCATTGACCCTCTTGGAACACATAACTAATTTCCTTTAAACAATAACCCACTTTGCAATGTATACTCTGAGTATTGGCTATGGAAATGGTTCTCAAAGTTAGAACATACCTTATAGACCTCTGAAATGTCTTCATCTTCCCCATAGAGATCTTTAAAACTGTCAATCCCTATGCTCTTCACTTGTATCTCTTGCACTGTCAACAACCTCCTGCTCAATGCATCTGCTACTTTATTTAGTTGTCCCTTCTTGTGCTTGATGGTGAAGGTAAAAGCTTGGATGTATTCCATCCATTTCAAATGCCTATTACTCAACTTCTCTTGAGTGTTGATATAGCTAAGTGCTTGATTGTCAGTAAACACCACAAACTCTTTGGGTAGGAGATAATGCCTCCACTTCCTAAGTGACTGCACTAAAGCATACAGTTCTAGGTCATAGGTAGAGTACTTTTGTTAAGCTTCATTAAGCTTTTCACTAAAGAAAGCTACAGGCCTGCCATCTTGGCTGAGTACCCCTCCTATTGCAACTCCACTAGCATCACATTCCATAGTAAACAACTTGTCAAAACTAGGTAACAAAAGAATAGGTTGAGTTGCCACTTCTTGTTTTAGTTTCTCAAAACCTTTCTCAACTTCTTGAGTCCACTTAAATTTAGTCTTTAAGCCTCCTTTGATTGTATCTAGGAATGGTGCACATATGCCACTAAAGTTCCTTATGAATTTTCTATAAAATTGAGCCAATCCATGAAAACTTCTTACCTCTATCCCTATGGTTGGTGTAGGCCAGTTTAGGATAGCTTCCACCTTGCTTGGATCCATCTTCAATGATCCTTTGGACACTAAAAGGCTAAATATACAAAGCTCTTGCTTAAAGAACTCACACTTCTCTAGATTGATTTCCAGCTTCTCCTCTTGCAACCTTCTAAGAACCATCTCCACATGTTTTAAATGCTCTTCTATTGTCTTGCTGAATATGAGGATGTCATCAAGGTATACCACCATAAATATCCCTATAAAGTCTTTAAGCATTCATGAGCCTCATATGGTGTGCTGAAAGTGATGAGAGAGGCCAAATGGCATCACTCCCCACTCATAAAGCCCATCATTTGTCTTAAAAGCTGTCTTCCACTCATATCCATCCTTGATTCTGATCTGATGGTATCTACTCTTGAGATCCAACTTGGTAAAGTACTGAGCTCCTCCAAGACAATCCATCAAGTCCTCAATTCTAGGAATAGGGAACCTATACCTAATTGTGATTCTATTTATTGCCCTAGAATCAGTGCATAATCTCCACTTGCCTCCTTTCTTGTTTGCTAAGACCACTGGTACTGCACATGGGATGATGCTCTTCCTAATCAATCCTTGATCTAACAACTCCTACACTTGCCTAGCTACTTCTAGGTTTTGATCAGGTGTAAGCTTATAAGCTACTTTTTTTGGTAATGAAGCCCCTAGTATAAAGTCAATTTGATGACTAATGAAACTTTGAGTAAAGTTAGCCCAGGTGTCCCATCACTTAACTGCTCTTATACCTCTCAAGCAACTTCTGGACTGCTCCGGGTATGACTATTTTCTCAGCCTTGTTCTCTTCTTTAGGTTGCAACATAACCACATATCCTTCACCTCCTTGATGTAGGTTGTTAATGAACTCTTTTCCACTGCTCAACAAGACACTAGGGGTCTTTGACTGTCCTTATTCCTCTTCTGACAGTGACTGTAACTTGAAATTCTTCCCATCCTTCTCGAAGGAAATGCTATTCTCTTTCCCATCATACATGGCACTTCTGTCATACTGCCATGGTCTGTCCAATAGTAGATGACATGCATCCATGGGTAAAACATCACAAACTAACTTATCCTTATACCCTCCAATGGAAAACTCCACCGTTACTTGCTCATTCACTAGAACACTCTGCCCTTTGTTGAGCCATGTTACCTTGTAGGGGTTAGTGTGGGGTACCTTTTTCATTTTTAGTTTCATTACTACTTCTTCTGAGATGATATTGTCTGTTGAACCTGAATCTACAATGACCTTGCATACTTTACCAAGTATCTTGCACTTCACTCTAAATAGAGCTCTTCTTTGTTTTGGTTCTTCCTTGACCGGTTGTCTGATCAACACTCTTCTAAACATCAGATTCTCTCCCATCTCAGATTCAATGTGACTGACCTCAGGTGACTTAGGACTCATGGTGTCCTCTTGTGCATAAGCCACTCTCTTCTCATTGCTTGATGAAGATGCTTTCTCCGGGCACCTATAAGTTGGATGTCCAACTTGACCACAATGGTAGCATTTCATGTTTGCAAAGTATGAATTGCTCCTGCTTGCTCCTCTTCCTCTGTTTGAACCTCCACTTGAGGTCCTCTACCTTTATTATATCCTCCTCTAGAAGATGTCTCACTTCCCTGCTCTGTGAGTTTAGACTCTCCTTGGTTTCTTTGTTCAGTCCCTCTACCTTGGTATCCACCTCTATGTCCTCTTTGATCTCTGCATTTTCCTCTGCCCTTAGAAGCCTGTTCTTGTTTCGTCTTGCTTCTTTCCTCAATATTTATAGCTAATTGGTAACATTGGTGTATTGTTTTGGGATTATAAGAGTCATCTCCTCTTGAATATTCCACTTAAATCCATTAAGGTATCTAGCCACCTTGAGACTCTCATCCTTTGTCACATTAGACCTCATACAAAGTTTTTGAAACTTCTCAGTATAAGTGTTAACATCTTGGTCTCTTTGCCTCAAACTCTGTCTTTTCTTGTGTAACTGAATCTCATAATCATCTGGCATGTATGCTTCCCTCACTTTGGAAACCATTCCTTTCCAAGTTG
>VDFB02235693.1:0-10543 GCA_007258455.2 Sequoia sempervirens
AAGGAGATCATCAAATTAGGGAAGGAATGTAACTTTCAATTTTGGAATTTTTAGTTTTGACCATTTTGATGAGTATAACATAATCATCTTCAATTACAATCTTACTTAATTTGAATTTAAAACATAATTATAACTTCAAGAGTAAGACCTAAAATTTATCTTTGTTATTTGTCACTACTTTAAGTATTGTTGATGACCAAAATACCACCTTCACCTTTTAATATTGAACCACACGTCTAGCCCGCAACTTTCTAAGATTCCTCATTGAAGCTCCATCAATGTTTAGTTTATACCACCCCTCTAGAGGTGGCCACCATTTAACCTCCAAACCCTTTTTTTTAGGAATCATCTCCCACAACCCTATGAATAGGGGGTCTTTAATCCTAACCATCTTCTTACCATCGAACTATCCCAAGGAATGAAAACACAATTTTGAGGAACCAAATTGCAACTTTTCTATCATTTTTCACTTCCACTATTGTAGCGTTGACTTTATTCTAAAACAATATGTGAGAGAGTTTTGTATCTTGAAAGATTCTCTTGTTTTACTCTTTCCATAATTCCCATATTATGATTGATGGAAATATGACCCATAGACATGAAAAAGTAGCATTCTCCATCAAGATAGGCCAAGCTTTAAATATGCTTAGTATGTCATCAGGAAGGACTCCAATCCACCCCGATTTAGTTTATAACCACTTTCAACACCCTTGGGCATACTAGCAACCAAGGAGGAGATGATTGTGTGTCTCATCATTTGCTTTGCAAAGTAGGCATCACGAAAAGCCAAGATACTCAAGCTTCATGAAACTTTATATTCGTTAGTATTTTATTTTCTATATTCACCCATGACAAAACCCCTAATTTTGGAATGTGCAATTTGTTCCAACCAAGCTGAATGGGTATGTCAGTTTTGTCACCACCCCCTACAACCACCAAAAAGTCAATTTTAGAATTATAATCCTTAGATTTAGAATAGTTCCATCTGATGCAATCCTACCTATTTAGAAGGATAATTTTCTTTCATTCAAAATTATCTTCTTCAAACTTAACGCTTCATCATTCAAGATGCCAATTGATCCAAAATTGCTCCAAACCGAACATGAAATATGCAAAAAATCTCCTTTTGAACTATATAATCTAGCACAAATCTTTCCCATAGCCTTGACATGATCCACTTGGAAATAACAAAAGAGTCATACATGTTAATGACTAGGAAGTCATTCAATGAGTATTTCTAGAAAAGAGCACTCTTGTCATCCCTCAAGTTCCAAGTAAGGTGATTAGTGACAACTAATCTGCATGTTTGAAGAAATTTCCAAAGGTTCAATCATTTAGGATTATTCAGAATCATTAAAATCTTGGAGTGATCTTGATAATGCAAATACTTGTTTTGAAGGATCCTAAATTATTTTAGTTATGGCTTCACATACATCCTCCATAGTAATTTTCCCCCTAACACTTTATTGTGAAAAAATTGATTCCTTAGCCCAATGCCACCTTCAATCTTTGATTTATAAATCTTATCCCAAACAATCAGTGTGATTTTTTTCCCTCCATAAACCCTTGCCAAAATAATCTTCTCATTGATTGGTTTAGTTTTTGGTTGACCATGCATGGGAACTTAATACAAGAGATGAGGAATATGGGAATCACTAATATAACTACTTTAAGCATAATTATCTTTCTAGTCCAAGAAATCATTGAAAACAATGTGAAGGAAAGCTACAATATTAAATGGGGCGATGGGCCTACCTCGATTGGCGAAAGCATCCTATTGTAGGAAAGAGGTCACAAGGTCTAGTCTCCCCATCATCCTCATGGTACTGGAGGGCGTGTTGCACCAACGTCACCAGTCATGTGAAAAAAGTTTACCAGGCACATTGCAGTTTATAGGGGGACGGATACCGTCGATTCCTGAAATCTAAACAAAAGCTACAATATTAACTTATGTAAGTGAATTTAGATATAAAAATTAGATTACCAAATCAAATTTAAACATGTGACTACAACATTCATCGCAATACAAAAATCAAAAAACAAAATGTGATACCAGATTTACATGGAGAAACCCTTTCGAAAAAAAATCCATACAAGAAAAGAGGGAAAGTATATTATTCATCTTTGAATGAGAGTACACTATAATACTCTCCACTACTAATCTTTGATCAGCTTGGAAGCCTCCTTTTACCTGCAAGAACTCAACATATAACTACCATCTCATGGCTCCAATTTGTATTTTAAATTGTGGGAGGTAAAACCACGAATGGCAAACCAAAACAAGAGGTACAAAACCACTTGCAAAAACCCACGCCCCTCTTCTTGGAAAACCAAAATAAATAATAAAATATTAAATGGAAATACAAGGCTTCAACATGGGCACTTAGCCCATAGCCTATCCAAATCTCAACTTTTTGGATGCTTTGATGACCTTTTTGCTCCTTGATGGAACACCAACGGATAAATTTATTTCTCCAATCCTGGGCACCCCATCTAAGACCTTCCAAATTTCAATATGGATGCCTAGGAAAGATACCTTATCCATTTTTGACATGTAACCTCTACCAAAATTAAATCATCTCTTTAAAGTATAATTACAACATGCCAAAATTTAATAATTTTCTCTCATGTCCCCTAGAACATATTTTAAAGAATGTGGAGACATAAAAAACATAGGATTACAAGATTAATGTCACCATATCCTAAAATTAATCTCCCTAGAGCATTAGCAATTAAAATGAAGAGAAGGTAGGTATTGTGCCACCTTGTTGAAGGCCACATGAGGCCTCGAAAAAACCTTGGGGTTGCCATTAACTATGACATAAAATATAGGGCTAGCAATAAAGTTGAAATCTAATCCAACCACTACGTATTGGAACAAAATGCCTCTATGACTTTGAAAAGGAATAGCCAATCAAATCCAATCATAGGACTTTTTTATATCTTCTTTTACCATCATACAACTCTTTCTTGACGATTGAATAAAATAAAATAACTCTTGAGAAATGATGGAGTTATCAAGAATGGTTCTCCCTAGAATGAAAACAATCTATTCATCTACAATAATATCAGGAAAATGAGCTTGATTTTATTAATGGTAGCCTCCGAGAAGATATTACAGATAGTATTGTATAGGGAAATAGGCCCATAATCTTCAAAGGAAAGGGCTAGTTTTAAGGATGAGGGAAATGAAAGTGTTATTTAGATCTTTAAAAAATACTCATTTCTTTTGATATTTGACTGTTGTCTCAAAAAAAATTTCCCAAAAATATGTTAGCACTTATGGAAGAAACTGACAGGAAATCATTTGTCCCAAGAGTTCTATCCAAGTGAAGTTTCATGGCAACCTATTTTATTTCTTATTCAATAAAATCTCCAATCAAAATAGAGTTGTTTGAATCTTTAATCAACTTTGGCATAAACTACAAGATCTTATGATGATAAAACAAATTTGATGCTCCTAATTATTGAGAAACTTTTTGATGTGCTCAATTGCTTCTACTTTAATTGCTTTGTTTTATTCCAACAAGGACTCATATTCCCTATTAATCTTAGTGATTCAGTTATAAATTCTTCTAATCTAACTCATCATCACTCTCATTCACATATCTAGGGTTTTGACCTCTTCTTCTATCTTCTTCTACAACATCTAATCAATTGATTGCATCATCTCTAGCATTTCATCCATTCTTCTAGCAACATTCGCCATACCGGGCGCTCTCCTTGGCGACATCTCTCCCCTTGAATATGGTGTAATTGCCTCAATTCAACGATCTGGTTACAAGGTCTCAACTGCCTCATAGTTAGTGATCACTTAAAAACACATGCATTTTGCCTCAGTTCGGCGATCTATTCACCACAATGAATGCCTTCAAGGCTTGTAAAATCACTTTGATACCACTTGGTGCAGTCACAGATGGAGGGTTTGAAAAGGGACTATCCAATTGTGTAGCTTAGATTCAAACAATGGAAAAAATAGAAGATATACTCAACAAACATAGATCTTTATTGATTTAACAATTGACAATCTTTCATGCATCATATGTGGAGTGACTAATGGATCATAGGCTTGTTGCAAGGGATTTACCATATTACAATTGGCCAAAGGCCTTATTATAGTCCCACAACTAGATAACTTAAAATATGTAATCTCTAATAATGAAATCCTAACTAACTACCTAAACTACTTTCCAAATGATGAAAAATGATCTTAAATATGATTCTCCAACTCCAACAATGGTCCATGTTGGCCTCAAAGGGTTACAACCCCAACGTATGGTCAAGCGTGTAGGTCAGACAAATAATATGAAAG
Source organism: Sequoia sempervirens (assembly GCA_007258455.2). Taxonomy (NCBI): domain Eukaryota; kingdom Viridiplantae; phylum Streptophyta; class Pinopsida; order Cupressales; family Cupressaceae; genus Sequoia; species Sequoia sempervirens. The sequence continues at coordinate 4,313 of VDFB02235693.1, forward strand.
ATAATCCCTCGCGAAAGGAAATGTCTTACATTGAATCTCCAAGAAAGATCCCTTGGACCCAAAATAACTTGAATGATGTTCCATTAAGCTCTATACACTTTGGAATAGGTCAGCACAAAGAATCCTAGACCAAGTCGGCACAAATGCTCTGACTATGAATGACAGTGAAACTTTTAGAGTGGTAACTTTTTGTAAACAAATGCAAATGATTTGAAATCTGTATATGATGTAGATGACCTTGCGTAGAAACTATATCCTGCTCAATGAGCTAAGAAACGATAATGTGATAAAATGCAGAATAAACTACTAAGACAACTAAAGATTAAAATGCAATTAAATAAATGTTTTTGGTTGACACAAGACTGCTTTACAACCAAGGATGCTCCCGCATCATGTTATGTCATGCATGTATAAATAATGACATGTGGATCTTCATGGGAACTTGGGTAATTCAAACCTTGACTAATCATTGATTAAATCTATGTGTAAATGGTTAAAAAAATATTAGATAATGAAGGGTGATTGGCAGAGATAAGAAAAAGTGAACAAAATGCCAAATTAATTAAATAAAAATATTTATTTAAAGTGGAAGGAAAGGGGGGAAGGGCTAGGTAAATAAATATTAGATAATTATTTACTAAGAATTAGACCTTATGAATGATAGGAATAGACAATTTTAGATGAGGAAGAAGAATAGAAGACATAACCAAAAATATTAATTAAATAATAAAAAATATTTGATTAATATAGCCAACAAAAATACGATAATTGATCAAATGTGAATGATCAATCATAGAAGACATAATTGTAATTGATGGGGTGTCAATTTTAGGTGTCTACACTTGGTACTAAAATCTTTTTTTTTATTCTTACAGTTGCATTCATTTGAATTATTGCTTTAACTACTTGTATAGTGGTCATGTTTATGAATTAATCATACACCTCTTTTATGTGGAGGGAGTGTTCTCCTTCATTTCTTTATACCATTTTTGGTTCTCATCTAGGCTCTATGTTCCATCTACAAAGATTGAAAAGCAACAAAATGATAGATAATACAAACATATATTATTTACAATTATAATTTATAAAATGAATTTCAATGAGAATGTTTTAGATATATTCTATTGTTTGGTGAGCCTCATAGATATTGTGTGTAATTTAAGTGGTTAGAATAATTATAAACAAGATAGCCATAAAATCATTACAAATAATGGAACAAAAAAAATAACATCAAATTTAGAATGGTAAAATACATTCATTAGAAAGGCTAATGAAACAATATTGAAGGTAAAGATTCTTAAGCATTCAAGTAATAAAAATGATTTGTTTCTCATTTTTTCCTTAAAAAAATGCATTGAATTTTATATAAAGAGTTTCAAGACTAACATTTCATTATCAACAAGAAAAAATATAGCGAAGGTTCAATCCTTAAGTATCGATTTGGTCAATATTATTCACATTGTATGATCTTATTGACAACATCAACAAATTTTGGTCCCTCATGATATTGATAGCAAAAGTTATTCTCTATATAGATTGCACTCTCTAATATACTATTCTATTATATATACTAACATTAAAAAGTCTATCATCTATCTATTATTACAATCATATCAAGGATCAACTTATAATAAGAAATTATGCAACAAAAATATGTAAAAACATAATTTTTGTGTATGCTGGTTCTTGATGGTGTTTCACTTTTGTGATTATTTTTATCTTAGTAAGAAACAAAATTCAAAATTCATCTATTTATTTTGAAGAAAAAAATGTTATAAAAAATACATTAACCATGAAACTGTGAAAAACTTGGAGGTGTTAACTATCCATGATTATAGTCTTGTGCATTGTAGAAGAAATAATGGAAGTGTTATTCCTCAAAGAGAATAACTCCCACCCCTGGATCGAGATTATAACATTTTTTGACAGACTTTTCTTTGTCATGGATTCTCTCAAAGAGAATTTTAGCGCCTTGAGCATGTCTTACTTGTTTAGAAGATCCAAGACACTATCTCAACAAATCTTTCTCAAGACCTCACTTTGCTCTACCACTCTAAGGGTTTGATTTGACCCATTTTGAAGTTTTCTAGTGAGTAGAATTTTTTTTTTCCTATTAATGTAAATATATGAGTACACCACCAGAAAAACCTGAGAAATTGAAACCCCAACAATTCAATATCCTTACTATCAAACAAAGAAAAAAAACATAATCATCTGAAAACCCTAATTTCAAATTTCCAACACAAAGATCACCACAACTTATTTTCACTTTGTAATTCTTTTATGTGATAGGTTGAAAATGTTAATTCAAACCGTTACAATCAAAATCCTTAAAGAGGTAGAAGAAATCCGTTAATTCTAGTCATAAATTTTTGTATAAGTCAAATTGCATAATTTTTTGCGAACCATTTACCCCTTTCAATGTGGGTCATCAATCTTGTAAGAGAGCTTAGATCAACGGATAATGCACACTTAAGCCTCAACACAAAAAGTGTTTGAAAAAGCAACCAACAAAGTTGCGCTAGAAAAGGAAACAATGTTGGAATAACACATGAACATCTACATCATGAAATGGACCCCACAACGAAGGGCCCAATGGGGAAGAGACAACATCGATCAACGTGGCTTTAAAATAATTCTCTTTAGGGAGGCCGCGCCGCACCATGAAGAAATGGCGTGTTATAATAGGAAGAGAACACGCATTGACCGAAATGAGTGAGGTTACTTCAATAAGTCCAATAGGCTCGACGAGTCACCATCAAATTAGAATGCTAGGGGATATGCATGAATTAAAGGCATGGGGTTTAAGTAAATTTGATAAACCCTATATGATTTCACCTTAAACCTTGAATAAAATTTTAGGGTACAACATGCCAAATTTTAGGGTACAATATGCCTATCTATAGATGTAGTTAAGTGAATAGTGATTTAGAGCCTCAAGCAAGGAGATCATCAAATTAGGGAAGGAATTTAACTTCCAACTTTGGAATTTTTAGTTTGGACTATTTTGATGAGTATAATATAATCATCTTTAATTACAATCTTATTTAATTTGAATTTAAAGCATAAATATAACTTCAAGAGTAAGATCTAAAATTTATCTTTTTTATTTGTCACTACTTTAAGTCTTATTGATGCCCAAAATACCACCTTCACCTTCTCATATTGAACCACACATCTAGCCCCCAACTTTCTAAGATTCCTCATTGAAGCCCCATCAATGTTTAGTTTATACCACCCCTCTAGAGGTGGTAACCATTTAACCTCCAAACCCTTTTTTTTAGGAATCATCTCCCACAAACCTATGAATAGTGGGCCTTTAATCCCAACCATCTTCTTACCATCAAACTATCCCAAGGAATGAAAACACAAATTTGAGGAACCAAGTTGCTACTTGTCTATTATTTTCACTTCCACAATTGTAGCTTTGGCTTTATTCTAAAACAATATGTGGGAGAGTTTTGTATCTTGAAATATTCTCTTGTTTCACTCCTTCCATAATTCCCATATTATGATGGATGGAAATATAATCCAGAGACATGAAAAAGTAGCATTCTCCATCAAGATAGGCCAAGCTTTAAATATGATTAGTATGTCATTAGGAAGGACTCCAATCCACTCCAAATTAGTCTATAACCACTTTCAACAACCTTAGGCATACTAACAACCAAGGAGGAGATGATTGTGGGTCTCATCATTTTCTTTGCAAAGTAGGCATCATGAAGAGCCAAGATACTCAAGCTTCATGAAACTTTATATTCACTAGTATTTATTTTGTAAATTCACCCATGGCAAAATCCCTAATTTTGGAAGACACATTTTTTTCCAACCAAGGTGAATGGGTATGTCAGTTTTGTCACCACCCCCTACAACCAGAAAAAGTCAATTTTAGCATTATAATCCTTAGATTTAGAATAGTTCCATCTGATGCAATCCTACCCATTTAGAAGGATAATTTCCTTTCATTCAAAATCTTCTTCAACCTTAATACTTCATCATTCAAGATGCCAATGGATCCAAAATTGCTCCATACCCGAACATGAAATATGCCAAAAATCTCCTTTTGAACTATATAATCTAGCACAAATCCTACCCATAGCCTTGACATGATCCACTTGGAAATAATAACAAAAGAGTCATACATGTTAATGACCGGTAAGTCATTCAATGAGTATTTCTAGAAAAAAGAACACTTTCTTGTTATCCCTCAAGCTCCAAGTAAGGTGATTATTGGCCGACCATAATTTGCGTTTGAGAATTTCCAGGTTCAATCATTTAGGATTATTCAGAATCATTAAAATCTTGGAGTGATCTTGATAATGCAAATACTTGTTTTGAAGGATCCTAAACTATTTTAGTTATGGCTTCACATGCACCCTCCATAGTAATTTTCCCCCTAACACTTTATTGTGAAAAAATTGATTCCTTAGCCCAATGCCACCTTCAATCTTTGATTTATAAATCTTATCCCAAAGAATCAGTGTGAATTTTTTTCCCTCCATAGACCCATGCCAAAATAATCTTCTCATTTATTGGTTTAGTTTTTGGTTGACCATACGTGGGAACTTAAGACAAGAGATGAGGAATATGTGAATCACTAGTATAACTACTTTAAGCATAATTATCTTTCTAGCCCAAGAAATCATTGAAAATAATGTGAAGGAAAGCTATAATAATCAGTAAATGGGGTGAAATTGGGCCTAGCTCGATTGGTAACATCTTGTTCTAGGAAAAGAGGTCACAAGGTCTAGTCTTCAATGTCCTCATGGTACCAGAGGAAAATGTTGCAATGTCACTAGTCATGTGAAAAAAAAAGTTTACTAGGGAATGCGATTTATAGGGGGCGGATCGTAAATTCTTCTGGATCTAAAAAGCTACAATATTAACTTATGTAAGTGAATTCAGATCTAAAATTAGATTACCGTCCAAATTTAAACGTGTGACTACAACATTCATCACAATAGAAAAAATAAAACTCAAAATGTGATGTCGGTTACATGGAGAAAACCCTTTAGAAAAATATCACCACATGAAAAGAGGGCAAGTATATTATTCATCTTTGAATGAGAGTACACTATAATACTCTCCACTACTAATCTTTGATCAGCTTGGAAGCCTCCTTTTACCTGCAAGAACTCAACATATAACTACCATCTCATGGCTCCAATTTGTATTTTAAATTGTGGGAGGTAAAACCACGAATGGCAAACCAAAACAAGAGGTACAAAACCACTTGCAAAAACCCACGCCCCTCTTCTTGGAAAACCAAAATAAATAATAAAATATTAAATGGAAATACAAGGCTTCAACATGGGCACTTAGCCCATAGCCTATCCAAATCTCAACTTTTTGGATGCTTTGATGACCTTTTTGCTCCTTGATGGAACACCAACGGATAAATTTATTTCTCCAATCCTGGGCACCCCATCTAAGACCTTCCAAATTTCAATATGGATGCCTAGGAAAGATACCTTATCCATTTTTGACATGTAACCTCTACCAAAATTAAATCATCTCTTTAAAATATAATTACAACATGCCAAAATTTAATATTTTTCTCTCATGTCCCCTAGAACACATTTTAAAGAATGTGGAGACATAAAAAACATAGGATTACAAGATTAATGTCACCATATCCTAAAATAAATCCACCTACCTTTCCAAGAGGAAATCCTCTTAGAGCATTATTCAACGAGGGGATTCCAAAATTTTGAAAAAAAAAGCTAGAAAGAGAGGAAAGACCAAATATTTTCTTGGGAATATAACCTTTGCCCAAACTCAAAGAATGTGAGAATTTCTACCTATTTGGTGATCTTAGTAAAGAAGAAAAAAACTCTATAATTTGTTAAATTAACATTTAACTTTCCGAGTCTATTGAATAGCGTCTAAGATTCTTTTCATTTTGGTAGCTTCCTTTCTTTTGGAAATCCCAAAAAGCATGTTGTTGTCAACAAATTGTTGATGTATGATTGGATAAATGTTTCTTTGTCACCACAATGCCTTCAGTCCCCACAAAGGAAGCATATTGAATTAATCTCCCTAGAGCATTAGCAATTAAAATGAAGAGAAGGTAGATATTGTGCCACCTTGTTGAAGGCCACATGAGGCCTCGAAAAAACCTTGGGGTTGCCATTAACTATGACATAAAATATAGGGCTAGCAATAAAGTTGAAATCTAATCCAACCACTACGTATTGGAACAAAATGCCTCTATGACTTTGAAAAGGAATA
>VDFB02235694.1:0-16860 GCA_007258455.2 Sequoia sempervirens
AATTTCATTTCAAAAGTACCCAGAACCAAATTAAAATTATTCGAGGAGCTGCATACAATTTTCACTTTCAGCTGTATGTGAACCAGCAACTCAAAAACTGGAAATATCTTCAAAATCTTCAACTGATGAGCTCAATCTGCTAGTCTATGATGAGCCCAACTGGCTCCAACCAAACCCCTGTAGTATTTATTAAATCTTCTTGTGTTTTTTTTAGTTTTTTAAAGAAAGTTTGTAGACAGAAGAGAAGGGGTGCATCATATAAAAGCTCATAAAATGTAAATCTGAGCTATTTTTGGTGAATCGAAATTACAAAAAGTAATAAACAACCTCAACAATGAATTTACAACTCATGAACGTACCCGAAATGCTCCAGAATATTTTATTAAGAAAATAAGTCAACTCGCCAGCCAAGGATGGTGAAAACTGGCAAATATGGACGCCTGGCCTCCAAAAATGACTTCTCCCACTCTGAAATAGGATACAAAGGGCTAATAGGAGTAGCCGCCAAGAATGAAGCACAACCAAGAACTAAAAAGAAGGCGTTTTAGCTACAAGCTTCAGACGCCAAACCTCCAGGAAGGCACAAATCCCAAGGCAAATGGTACGGCCAAAGGAAGAAACTAAAGGAACAAAGCTGAAAGTTGCAGATCTGCTGAAGATGACGTCTCTGGTGAAGAAACCCCCTTCCTTATTACAAACAAGTAAAAATTGAATAATAAAACTCTGATTGTAGCATGTAGAACCTTTGAATGAAGCCCTCATAGATGCACTAATTCGACTGGTCTCTCACAGTCTCAAAAATGCTCAACACTGAAGAGATCTCGTTCTCCAATGGAAAATTTGCTCAAACCCTGATCACAGAGAATAGCACAGAAGAAAACCAAAGGCAAAGTCAAAATAATCAAGAATCAGTTTCTCATTGCCAAAATGCCTTATATCCCAAAAGGCACGAATTCCAAGAAGATGACGCCTCTTTTCATCATTTAAATCTTTTAAAATATAATTAAGTCCCTTTCAATAGTTTGGACTTAAATACTTGGGCGCCAACTTTTATGTTTAAGTGATTTAATTTTAAATCACTTTTTAATGAATATTTAAGTGATATAAAAAAATATAAAGTCAATTTGACTTTATAATAAAGTATTAAGTTAATAACTTAAATCACTTAAATAATCATAACTTTCTCAAAACTCCATATATTTCTGTGCCGTCAGAAGCTGTCAACTCCTGAACTGCCAAGGCCTGCAGTGAGCCAATCACTGAACTCTGAAAATGAGAACGACCAACTCCTCCAGAAAATACCACTCACCCTCTAACCAATCCAGTTAGTCCACAAGGGTCCAAGAAATAGGCGAACACACTGCACCTGGTAACTGACTAGAGCGGGGACATCACATAGTCTGATATGAGAAGCAGCAAAATAGCCAACTAGGTGTTATTTTTCAAACACGAAATTGGACAAGAGGCTAGGAGGTAAGCTTTCCTCGAAGCAATAATTCAATTGTCATTCCGATAGCATAACATTAGTAAAATTGGTAAAAGCTGGAGCAAAGCTTTCATTTTATAGAAGATCAGAAGACTCTTCAATTTCCAAAGAAGGTACGCCAAGAGCCACCAATGACTTTTCAAATTTCCAAAAATTTTCTAACTTCTCAAAATGGCGTCCACTTTATCAAGGCACATTAAAACTTTATTTGAAAATAATATCTCCAAGAAAAGGCGTCCACTTTTCCACTTTTCCCAAGGCATTAAAAGACTTAATAATATTTAATTCATCCTCCATGAAGGCGTCCCCCTTCAAGACCACCTTTTAAGAACAACTTAAAGTTATTTTCCTAGGCCAAGGGGTCAATTGCAAATTATAACATTAATGCCTTGTAATTAAAAACATGCCAGAAATACTGCATATGGAAGTCTGCAACCAAAAATATCAACTGCTCCAACAAGAAAAGAATACACTGAAGCACTGCCAAAAGGACCACTACTAAAAATAGTATTTACTATAAATAGTAAACACCCAGGAGAAAGCCAAAGAACCTCCAAACATGGAAACCCTAATTTTACCTCAACGAACCTACGGGCCTTCGGAATAGGCTGAAGAGCGACTGAACTGATCACTGATGAGAAGGGGACATTACAGTCCGCCCTCCTCGAGATTGCTTGTCCTCAAGCAACTGAAAATATGGATGCAACAAAATATGTTCTCCTTCCCACATGGCATCTTCAATAGGCAAGTTCCTCCATCTAACCAAGTATTCCTTAATTGTTCTTCTTCTTAAGGAACGTTCTCTAGTATCAAGAATCTCTTCTGGAATCAACACCAACTGACCTTCCTCATCCAATGGAGGTAATTTTGAAGTAGCCACAACATTGTATCCAAGTGCTTTCTTGAGGTGTGACACATGAAAGACGTTATGCACCTTGCTTTCAGCTGGAAGCTCCAACTCATATGCAACTTCACCAATCCTTTTGGTGACTTTGAAGGGACCATAATAGCATGGCTTTAACTTTTCTGCACCACTCTTCTTAAGGGTAGATTGACGATAGGGCTGAAGTCTGAAATAGACCATGTCTCCTACTTCGAAAGATCTCTCAACACGCTGCTGATCAACGTATAACTTCTTCTGATTTTGAGCTTGTTGCAGATTTTCCTTGAGAGATTTCAAGATGTCTTGGTTCTGCTGAAGCATATCCTTTGCCCGTGGAGCTCTACTATCACCAAACACTAAATCAACAAAGTTACGAGCATCATATCCATAAAGAGCCATAAAAGGAGACATCTTAATTGACATATGATAGAAAGAGTTGTAACAGTACTCTCCTAAATGAAGCCACTTAATCCAAGCCCTTTGCTGCCCTGAAACATAATTTCTAAGGTAGCCCTCTCACCACTTGTTGACAATCTCAGATTGCTCATCTGTTTGTGGATGATAACTAGTGCTTGGAGTTAGCACTGTACCACTTAGCCTTAAGATCTCTTGCCAAAAAACACTTAGGAACTTGCTGTCCCTATCACTGACAATGGTTTTAGGCAAACCATGCAATCAAAATACTTCTCAAAAAAATAACTCAGCCACTTGAGTTGCTGTAAATGAAGTTGTGACAACATAAAAATGAGCAAATTTTGTTAATCTATCTACCACAACAAAAATGCAATCACGCCCTTGTACCTTAGGCAACCTAGTGATGAAATCCATTGCAATGCTTTCCCATTTTTGATTTGGAATTGACAAGGGCTGCAACAAACCAGCTGGAAAAGAATGTTCATTCTTATTCTTTTGGCAAATAGAACACTCTCTTATGTAATTCATGATCTCTTCCTTCATCCCTTTCCAAGCAAACCTTTCTCTAATCTGCTTGTAAGTCTTGAATATGCCTTGATGAACAGCAAGGGGAACATCATGAAAAGACTGTAGAATCTTCTTTTTAAGCATAGATTCATGCAGTAAAAAGATTCTACCTTTATAGAAAATTAACCCATCAACCAACTTATACCTTTCATCAACCAAATGACCTTTAAGCAAGCTAGTTGCAAACTGATTTTTAGCATAATCAACAACAATTAACTCCTTCCAATCTGCTGATAACTCACAAAGTGACTACAAATGAGGCCTTCTTGAAAGGGCATCAGCCACTACGTTATTTTTCCCTTTGACATATTCAATGTCAAAGTCATTTGCTTGGAGCTTACTTACCCATTTCTACTATCTTTCATTTAAATCTTTTTGGTGCATAAAGTGTTTAAGACTATTATGATCAGTCTTAACAACAAATTTACTCCCCACCAAATATTGATGAAACTTAGATAATGCGTGCATAATAGCAAGCATTTCTTTGTCATATATTGAGTAAGATTTTTCTTCTCCTCTCAACTTTCTGCTCTCAAAGACAATGGGGTGCTTGTCTTGCATGAGAACAGCTCCAACTCCCTCACCTGAAGCATCACATTGCAACTCAAAGGGCTTTGTGAAATTTGGTAGGGCCAACACTGGACATGAGCTCATTATGTGCTTGAACTTGTTGAAGACTCCTTGTGCGTTATCTGTCCATAGGAAGGCTCCTTTCTTTGTAAGATTTGTAAGGGGGGCTGCCATGTGAGAATATCCCTTAACAAATCTTCTGTAGAATCTGCACAAACTCAAAAATCCCCTCAAGTGAGAAATATTCTTTGGAGGTGGCCAATCAAGGATGGCTTTAATCTTCTCTAGATCGACTTTGACACCCTTGGCACTAATGATGTGGCTGAGATACAACAACTCCGTCATCCCAAACTCACACTTTGATTCTTTGGCAAACAAACATTCCGCCTCCAAAATGCTAAGCACTTCTTCCAAGTGCTTGAGATGCTCTTCCCAAGACTTATTGAAGATGAGAATATCATCAAAGAAGATGAGCACAATCTTCCTCAACTGCTGTCTAAAAATCTTGTTCATACAAGGTTGGAATGTAGCAGGAGCATTTGTCAAACCAAAAGGCATGACAAGAAATTCAAAATGCCCAAAATGGCATCTAAAAGTTGTCTTATCTATATCCGCCTCACTCATTCTGATTTGATGATAGCCCAAATGAAGATCAATCTTCGAGAAAAACATAGCCCCATGGAGCTCATCAATCCTAGGAATAGGATATCTATTCTTGATGGTCTTCTGATTTAATGCGCGGTAGTCAACACACATATGCATTGTTCCATCTTTCTTTTTTACCAACACCACTACTGAAGCAAAAGGGCTTTTGCTTGGCCGAATAAAACCCATCTCCAAAAGCTCTTTGATGGCTTTCTCAATTTCATCTTTTTGCTTCTTGGGATAACAGTAAGGCGTGGTGATGACGGGCTTTGCTCCTTCTTCTACTTCAATCACATGCTCAAAACCTCTTTCAGGAGGTCTCCCAGGAGGTAGGCTACCAAAGACTTTACTCTTCTTGGTAAGTAAGGCTTGGATATCAGGATGATATTGCCTCTTCTCTTCCACTGGATCAGCTGGTAGGACCATACACTCTGCTGCCCATTCAACTTGATCATGACGGATCAGCCTTTCCATTCTTTTCAAGGACACAATTCGAGGGCCCCCATTTGACATCCCTCTCAAAACAACCTTCTTCCCATCAGCTTGAAATTTCAGCTCCATTGTTTGTAAATTCAAAGTGATCTCTCCAAGAGATCACAGCCATTGTATTCCTGACACGGCATCGGTATCACCAATACCCACAACATAGAAATCATCTTTTACTTCATAATTTCCTAACTGAATAGAAAGGTTAGGAATTTTCTTAGTGCATGACATGGTGAAACCATCAGCTACCATTACTTTGAAGCCTTCAAACTCTTCAGTTTTCAAACCTCTCTTTGTCGCCAATCCTTCATCAATGAAGTTGTGAGTTGCTCCAGTATCAATTAGAGCAACTATCCTTTGAGATCCAACCACTCCACGAACCCGAAAGGACTCATTTTTTTGAAAACTTGATAGTTGTGCGAAAGCACTACCATCTCCAAACTCATGCGAGACTACATGTCCCCGTCTCAAGCTGATCTTTTTGTGGATTGGCCTATTCCGGAGACCCAGGCTAGTCGAAGGTAAAATTAGGGTTTCCTATTTTGAAGGATGTTTTGGCTCGGAGTTGATTGTTTCAATAGCGGATTCTTTCTGGGTTTTCAGAGAGCTTCGCAATGGTATGTTCTTCTTGGCATTCTGAGCACCTTTAGGAATTTACTATTTTTAGTAAATTCTATTTCTGGCAGTTTTACAGTTGGGATCGGCATGGTTGACTTCCTACTTCAGTTTGATCAGTTGGCTTGTTCATTTATGGCTTCGGGGCACAATTGGAGAGATAAGTTGAGTTATTTAATTAAAGTCACATTTTAATGTTATATTTTAACATTGACCCCCTTAGCCTAGCTTCTTCACTTTAAGTCTTTTTAAAAGATGTTCTTTAAGGGTGGCGCTTCATTAAAGAGAATTAATTATATCTTTTATGAAGTTTAATATAAGCTTAAAGTGGACGCCATTTTCAAGGAAGGATTAAAATGATATTAAAAGACAAAGTTGCTTGGAAAAGTGGGACGCCACCTGTGGAGGGATTAGGGTTTGACTCAAAAGAGAAGGTTAGGGTTTCGAGAAGAGTCAACCGAAAATTATAAAAGGGAGTCTTGGTCTTCATTGGCATCATCTTTGGTCTACAGTATTGTTATGCTGTCGGTTTGGCTTTGGAATTGCTTCGAGGAATGAAGGCCTCCTAGCTCGGGCATTGCTTCTTGCTTGCAACACAGCAACTAGTGGTGATTTAGTATAGTTTGTGAGTTCATTGGGATTTGTGCATTGTAATCAGCATTGTGTCTAATTAGTTTCTGATTTTTGCATATTAGAGGTTTCCAGATATTGCATTTTAGCTATAGCAGATTTGAGTTTTAATTCATAAATCAGAAAATATCAAAAAGATTGTTCTGGGTATTGCTTCATTCTTTCTATCTTGGCTAGGCGCCCCTTTGTCCTAAGTTATAGAATTTTTAGAAGAGTCTTCAATTTTTAAATGCAAAGTCGCCCTCTTGCTGGGCCGTACTGTTTCAGATCTGCCTTGTTTTCCGTGCATAAATTAAATGGAGGGTTTTGATCAGCTTTCAGTGTTCTAATTGGATCGCCATCATACTAGGATCATTAGGCATTTCGTCTCATGAGATTTGATGAAGTTTTGAGCAAGTTGTGAGTGGATTTGTGAAGTACAGGGCTGCTGTTCGTGCACAAGGAAATCTGGACTGTCAAAAACCAGAATTTGAGGTTGGTCTATTTAGTGCCTTTTCAGATCTAAGCTTCATTCATTCAGTAAAGGAAATTCCTATATATTGTTGCAGCTTTATTTATCTGTTGATTCACATTGAGAGCAAGTTATTAACTTATGATTGTAAGCTGGCAGTAGTACTGACAATATTGGTTATCTTGCTTATCATAATTTGTAATGCTCGGTTTTCCGTTCAGTAATTGCAATAGTATTTCCTTTACCTCCGCCCTATGGTAGCTACTTTCCCACCTCGGGTCAGAAAGCACATTCTGGGTGTTGAGTACTTTCAGCATTTCAGTTATTTACTTCAAGCATTGTAATTTGTAATACTCTGCCATATGGTCGCCTCAAGTCCATGCTGGATTGGGTAGCACATACTTGGTGTAGAGTTCCCTTTCAGTACTTAGCATAGAAGACCCTCTGACCATATGCTCGCCATCATCGGCGCCATTCTTGGTTAGAGTTCCTGCATCCGCATTTTGATTAAGATCCTCTGACCAATGCTCACACCTTGCCCGCATCGGGATCCTGGTGTACATTCTGGTTAGAGTTGCTTCAGCAACGTTTTGGTTTAACTGCTAACCTTAAGGGTGCTTTGCTTTGTAATTTGTAATTTGAAAAAACGAAAAAATTTGGTTCGGAATATTTCAGTGGTATCAGAGCCAAGATCTTGCCATCCTGTGAACAAACTGTCTATGAGTGACAAGAAAAGAGGTACATTGCAAGGGAAGACAAGAAGGTTGGAAAACAGTTCCAGCCCTATCAGGCTCCAGAAGGTCAGACAGCTTTAGAGGTTTTGAGGGCTCATTGGGAGTCTTCTCAGGAAACAGACATGGCAGAAGGTGAGAGATCAGTTGGGGGTAACGAGAGGGTTACCAGCAACAGAGATGATAGTGGAAAGGGCAGAGAGAGATCCATCAGTCCGGGACAGAGATTTGAAAGGAAGATGGATGCCTTAATGGATATGGTTTCGCTCATGATGGGGAAAGTGGGCCAGAACACCATTCCACAGAACAACACTGGGCATAGAGGAGAGCACAGTGCTTCCAACCAGCATGATGGACATGCTGCTCATCATACTTCAAACAACACTTATGTCTCAGCCAGGCCATTCAAACCCACCTTTCTGGCACCTGTTAACACTCAGCCAGATCCTGAAGAGAATGCTTCATTTGTGGAGCAGTTGAGACTTGGCCGTGCAAAGTTGATTCTCTCCCTGGCGACATCAAGATGGATATGTCCTACAATGACTTTATGGATCATAAAAGGAAAAACAAAGGACAAGGGAGACATTATGATCAAAGAAGACCATCAACTCAAGGAGACTTGTACCAAGCTGTCAACAAGGTTACACTTCCACACTTTGACGGGAGTGATACCAGTTCAGCTCGAGCTTGGATACAGAAGCTGGATAACTATCTAGCTCTCAGACCCATGGCAGAAGAAGAGGCGATCAAGTTCGCTACGCTACACCTTGATGGGGTGGCGCACGAGTGGTGGTACCATGGCCTAGTTACTTTGGGTCATCGGTCAATCACAACTTATGATGAGTTCACTACTAGGCTCATTGAGAGGTTTGAGAAAAAGGACCCTGAAATACATTTCAGAGAACTTGCACAATTGAGACAGTATGGCACAGTTGATGCCTACATTGCTGAGTTTCAGAGACTCTCAGTCATGGTTACTGGAATCACGGAGAGGAGATTGGTGATCCTTTTCAGTGAAGGTTTGACAGAACCACTCAAAGGTTGGATTAAAGCCTTTGATCCACCAAACCTACAGGAGGCCATGAAGAAGGCAAGGAACATGGAGTGGGCTGCTCCTGAGGCGAAGTTTCAATCCAATTCCCCCTTTCAGAAAAGGGATAAGGGGAAAAGACCTCAGCATAGACCTCCTTTGAGACCTCAGCATAAGGAGTTCAAACATCATAATCCCCATGTCACAAGATTGGATCCGGAGACTCTGAACGAACTCAGAAGGAAGAGGTTGTGTTTCCGGTGTAGGGAAAAATGGTCTCAAGATCATGTTTTCCCTAAGGGAGTTAAATTCAATCAGATTGAGTACTACTCTGCTGGTGAAAGTAGTTCTGATTTTTCAGACCAGCAATCTGATTTTGAAGAAAGTGAAGTAGAAAGAGCTCCAGAAGAGTTCGAAAATGAGAAGGAAAGTGGAGGAGTCTTGGCTCAACTTTCGAGCTTCCAAAGAAACGAATCCTTCAAGGTTCGAGGGATGATCAAAGGGCAGCGAATCATTGCTTTGATCGACACTGGAGCAACACATAACTTCATTGATGAAGTTGTGGTGGCAAAGAAGGGGCTGCAAATAGAGGAGTTTGAAGGCTTCCAGGTCATGGTTGCCGATGGATTTCACATTTCATGCACCAAGAAAATCTTGAACATGACTATGCAATTGGGAAACTACGAAGTCAAGGATGACTTCTATGTAGTCCACATTGGAGATACTGATGCCGTTCTAGGCATTCAATGGCTGCGTTCACTTGGGGAGATCTCCTTGAATCTGCAAACTATGGAGCTCAAGTTTCAATTCAATGGGAAGAGGATAGTACTAAGGGGAATGTCCAATGGGGGCCCTCGGGTTGTGTCATTCAAAAGAATGGCAAGGCTGATCCGTCACGATCAAGCTGAGTGGGTTGCAGAATGCATGATCCTTCTTGATAGTCCGGTTGAGACTAAAAGAGACTATCCTCCTGATGTTCAGTCTCTACTCACAAAGAAGAGCAAAGTCTTTGCTGACTTGCCTCCTGGACCTCCACCTGAACGGGGTTTGGAACATATCATAGAGCTCAAGGAAGGAGCTAAACCGGTGATTACAACTCCATATCGGTACCCCAAGAGGCAAAAGGATGAGATTGAGAAGAACATTCAAGAACTCTTGGAGATGGGTTTCATTCGCCCAAGCAAGAGCCCCTTTGCTTCTGCAGTGGTTCTTGTGAAGAAGGATGGTACCATGCGCATGTGTGTGGACTATCGTGCTTTGAATCAAAGCACAATCAAAAACAGATACCCCATTCCAAGGATAGATGAGCTCATTGAGGAGCTACATGGGGCCAAGTTCTTCTCGAAGATCGATTTGAGATCGGGTTACCATCAGATTCGAATGAGAGGATCCGATGTTGAGAAGACAGCTTTCAGATGTCACTATGGCCATTTCGAGTTTCTAGTCATGCCATTTGGGTTGACTAACGCTCCTGCTACCTTCCAGTCTTGCATGAACAGAGTTTTTCAAAATCAGTTAAGGAGGTTTGTGTTGATATTTTTCGATGACATTTTGATTTACAGCAAGACTTGGGAAGATCATCTCAAGCACTTGGAGGAAGTGCTTAGCATCCTGGAATCTGAGAGTTTGTTCGCAAAAGCATCCAAATGTGAATTTGGAATGGAGGAGTTACTTGTAGATGCGCAATTTTCTCTAGACTTCCTATTTGGCCTTGAAATAGTGTCTAACACTTTCGATGGTGGTATTAATGTCTTGTTCTAGTTTGCTAATTATTGTTGTTTTAGTTTGAGGGGCTTCGTTTGTATCTTTGTGAGCTATGAAAGTTGACCTGAGTTCATTGTGAAATACCTCAAGATTTCTGCCTTTAAATTTCTGTTTTTCTGTTTAGGAGTTTTGTCAACATTTGAACCATTCATTTCTGTTCCAGATGTTTGCTTGACGGTACTGGTATTTTGTTAACGTAAAGGATTGCATTTACACAAAATAACACTAAAGAGAGCATTCAATAAATGGACTGAAATGAAGACACAGATGTAAGTTCATTATTGTATTTCCCACAACATAAAATTGAATGAACTGGTAAAATGTGCACCTACAGCAGCTCATACATTTCAACAGACAGCTTGGGATTGAATTCTAAGCTCAACATATTTGCTATTTCTAACATGAGCTGGTTATAAATTTGCAACAAATATTCATGACTGAGTCATAATGACAGAGATGGTGCACAATCAATTGCAAGTTGTATATTGCTGGAAGGATAGCAAAATATCTCAGACCAATGCCATAACGGGTTACTCTAAAACAGTGATGCAATGAGGCCAGTAGAATGATGCGTAATGTGCAGGAATTACATTAATATTTTACCACAGCTTGAATGAGCTGCTAATACACAGAAACTAGACAGTAGAACCTGGTTCGTCGCTTGTTTCAGGTTGGAAGCAGGAAAACGTCCACAATAATGCTCAGAAAATGGCGATCAGTAGCTTGACTGTCCACAGGGAAGGTCGACTCTCCAAAAATGACGTATCTGGAGCAGTATATGCCCTAAACGCATCCCTTAACCCTCCATAGAAGTTACCACGATTCAGCTACAGACAGAAATTCGGCACCAACCTCACCACAAACGCGTCCATTCCGAAATGCCCTAATGCGCGACCATTTGTCTTCAACCCAACTACGTATGCTGGGGCGGATTTGTGTTCTAGTGCTGTGACGTCTCAAGAAGAGTAAGCTCTCCAAACTCTCCCACGAACGAAGCCGAAATAACTCAGAAAATAATCACGAAATCCTGCAGGAACCGTGCCTTTGTTTCCTTCCAACTTTGCCGCGCTAGGAATGATATTCCACATTTGAAACTTGGCGTTTAGGGTTTCCCAAGCTCTATGACCAGAGCAAACTCTCCTGGAGATATTCGATGCAAAAGGTTTTCAAAAAGTCGAATGATCCTCTTATTCCTTTTGTATTCTATTTCTCCTTCCTCCAAAAGGCCGATAAAAGCAACCATTTATTTCATTGGCTCCAACAAAACAAATAGAGCTTTGGTATAGTCTTAAATAGAAATATTCCATAGGAGCCTTTCATTAAAATTTCGCGATCACTTTTATCCAAGAAACAATACAATTAATTATTTAGTATCACCTTTAGAAACAACTTTTGGAGCAGGCAATAATTGAAATAATTAAATAGGCGACTCCCCTAAATTCATCAATTGCCTTGAGTTAAAAGGCAATGAGGGCATTACAGTGGCTATCTTGAGAGGGGACATTACAGTCCTCCCTTCCCGAGATTGCTTGTCCTCAAGCAATTGCAAGCTGGGGTGCTGCAAAATCTGCTCATTCTCCCATGTGGCATCCTCGGATGGCAAATCTCTCCACCTCACCAAATACTCTTTCACCACCCTGTTTCTCAACCTCCTCTCTCGAGTGTCTATAATCTCCTCAGGAACTAGGACCAAATGTCCCTCCTCATCCAATGGTGGAAGCTCTGGAGAAGAAGTAACTTGCTGACCCAACGCCTTTTTAAGGCACGAAACATGAAACACATTATGAATCTTGCTACTTTCTGGTAGCTCCAACTCGTATGCCACCTCTCCAACCCTCCTGATAATCCTGTATGGTCCATAGAATCGAGGTTTGAGCTTCTCGGCTCCATTCTTCTTAAGAGAAGACTGTCTATAGGGCTGCAAGCGAAGGTATACCAAATCACCAACCTCGAAACTACGCTCCATCCTGTGTCTATCAGCATATGTCCTTTGCTGATTCTGTGCCACCTGTAGGTTATCCTTGAGTGCTCTTAAGATATCCTGACTCTCCTGAATCCAATCCTTGGCTTTGGGAGCCCTGCTGTCACCAAAAGCCATCTCCATAAATGAAGGTGCATCATACCCGTACAAGGCTCTGAAAGGACTCATCCCAATGGACATGTGGTAAGTGGTATTATAACAATACTCCCCCAAGTGCAACCACTTAATCCAAGCCCGCTGCTGCCCTGCAATGTAGTTGCGCAAGTACCCCTCAACCCATTTGTTCACGATCTCTGTCTGACCATCTGTCTGAGGGTGATAACTCGTGCTCGGAGTCAACTCAGTACCTGCCAACCTAAACAACTCCTGCCAAAATGCACTCATGAATCTACTATCCCTGTCACTGACTATGTTCCGGGGTAGCCCATGTAATCTAAAGATCTCCCTGAAAAATAACCCAGCCACCTGTGGTGCCCTGTACTCAGTCGGAATAGCAAAGAAGTGAGCGTACTTCGTCAACTGATCCACCACCACAAAGATACTATCTCTCCCATGCACCTTAGGTAGACCTGTGATGAAGTCCATAGAAATGCTCTCCCATTTCTGCTCTGGGATAGGCAATGGTTGTAGTAATCCCACCGGATGTGTATGCTCTGACTTGTTCTGCTGACAAGTCACACACTCCCTAACATGTCTCAATACATCATCCTTGAGGCCCTTCCAAGAGAACCTCTCTCTGACCTGTCTGTAAGTTTTGAAATAGTCCTGATGGCCTGCTAAGGGAGTGTCATGAGAAGCCTGCAATATTTTCTCCTTCAATCTAGACTCTGGCACCAAGTAGATCCTATCCTTGTAGTAGATCACATCATCCACTACTCTGTACCTGTCATCCTGAATCAACCCATCCAACAACTCACAAGCAAACTTATTCTTGGAGTACTCTACCAACAAGAGGGATTTCCAGTCTACGGAAATCTCTGAAAGTGAGCAAGCTGAAGGTCTCCTAGAGAGGGCATCTGCCACAACATTCTTTTTTCCCTTCACATACTCTATATCAAAGTCATATGCCTGTATCCTGCTGACCCACTTCTGCTGCCTCTCATTTAAATCCCTCTGCTCCAAGAAGTATCTAAGACTGTTGTGATCGGTCCTCACCACAAACTTCCCTCCAACTAAGTACTATCTGAATTTCGCCAAGGCATGCATAATGGCGAGCATCTCCTTATCATAGATGGAGTATAGTCTCTCTGGTCCCCTCAACTTACGGCTCTCAAAAGCTATGGGGTGTCTATTTTGCATCAACACTGCTCCTATGCCCTCACCTGAAGCATCACACTCCAAAACAAATGGCTGTGTGAAATCCGGAAGCGCCAATACTGGGCAACTACTCATCACCTGCTTGAGCTTATCGAAAGCTCGTTGTGCCTCCTCTGACCAACTAAATGCACCTTTCTTTGTCAAATCTGTCAAAGGTGCTCCCAACTGTGAAAATCCCCTCACAAACCGCCTATAGTAACTGCACAATCCAAAGAAGCCTCGTAACTCTGTGAGTGTCCTAGGTGGTGGCCAGTCAAGTATCGCTTGTATCTTCTCCTGATGGACCTGTACTCCCTCTGCACTGATCACATGCCCCAAATATAATATCTCTCTAAGGCCAAATTCGCATTTTGAAGCCTTAGCGTAGAGTGACTGCTCCTCCATGATACTCAAGACCTCGTCAAGATGTCTCAAGTGCTCCTCCCAAGTTCCACTGTAAATGAGCAAGTCATCAAAGAACACCAATAAGAATTTATGCAACTACTTATTGAATATATGATTCATGCAGGACTGAAATGTGGCAGGTGCGTTTGTCAAACCAAATGGCATGACCAAGAACTCATAGTGCCCATAATGACAACGAAATGCTGTTTTGTGTATGTCCTGTTCTCTGACCCTTATCTGATGATACCCTGAACGAAGATCAATCTTCGAAAAATACACTGCCCCATGAAGTTCATCCAACAACTCATCTATCCTGGGTATAGGGTGCCTGTTCTTGATGGTTTTCTTATTAAGAGCCCGGTAATCAATGCACATCCGCATGGTTCCATCCTTCTTCTTCACCAAGACCACAGAAGAAGCGAATGGACTGGAGCTCGGTCTAATGTGTCCCATCTCAAGCAATTCTTTGATTGCTTTCTTGATCTCATCCTTGAATTTCTTAGGATGACGATAGGGGGTAGTGATCACTGGTTTGGCCCCCTCCTCTAGCTCAATGGTATGCTCAAAACCACGATCAGGTGGTCTCCCTAGAGGTATCTCTCCAAAAACCCTATCATGTTTACCCAATAGCTCCTGAATGTCAACATGATATGGCTGCCTTGAATCTGAAGACTCTTTGGTGGTGATCAAACACTCTGCTGCCCAAGCTATGTCATCATGCCGAAAAATGCTCTCCATGCGTCTAGCAGACACAACCTTGGCTGATCCATTAGTCATGCCTCTAAGCACCACACGCTGCCCCTCTGTTGTCCTAAACTTGAGTTCCATGGTCTGAAAGTTCTGAGAATATTTCCCTAATGAGTGTAACCACTAAATCCCAAGTATAGCATGAGTGTCACCCAAATCCACCACATAGAAGTCATCTGTAGTTGTGTAATTGCCTAGGGTAATAGGCAACTGTGAAATCCTCCGAGTGCATCTCAATTTATAGCCATCTGCCACCATCACATTAAATCCTTCAAAGTCCTCAGCGGGTAGCATCTGTTTCTCAACTAGGGCTGCATCAATAAAGTTGTGGGTTGCCCCACTATCAATCAACACACATATGCGATGTCCCTGTAAAACTCCTCTAACTCTAAAAGAATTGAATCTAGGAGTGCCTGATAAGGTAGCAATGATACCACTCTTACCCTCTCCCTGAGGCTGCTCCTCATTTGAACTGCTGTCATCACTATCTTGAGAAGGCTCGTCATCACTGCTATCATCCTCCGACACAATCTCAATAAGGTGAGCTTTGCCTTTCCCTAGGCAGCGGTGTCCTGGTTCCCAACGTTCCTTGCAATGGTAACAAATTCCCTTAATTCTGCATTCCTTGCGATACTCCTCATCTGGATCACTTTTCTTGTTTCCCTTTTTCTGAAAAGGCTTCTTGCCCTTGTTCTTCTGAGGAACGAAAGGTTTAGAAGAGAATTTGTTGTCAGGTGTGGAGAACTCCATGTCTCTCGCCCTAGTGATCGCATCCTGTAATGAATCAGATTTGAAAGCCTTAATCCAACCCCGAAGAGGTTCAGATAGACCCTCAATAAAGAGCATAACCAACCTCTGCTCTGAAATATCTGTCACCATAACTGCCAATCGCTGAAACTCTAAGATATATGTGTCTACTGATCCGCTCTGTTTAAGCTGTGCTAACTCCCGGAAATGAAGCTCTGGATCCCTCTGATCAAATCTGTCTATAATTTTCTGTGTGAACTCCAAATAGGAGGTGATATTGGCATGCCCTAAAGTGACAAGCCCATGATACCACCACTCATGCGCCTCACCATCCAAGTGTAGCGTAGCATACTTAATAGCCTCTGTCTCCAACATGGGGTTTAGTTGGAAATAAGTGTCCAACTTTTGGACCCACGCTCTGGCTGTGCATTTACTAGACCCGTCGAAGGAAGGGATTGTGAGTTTCCCAACCTTGCGTTGGAGATCCTGGTTCTGCTGCCCTCTATTGTTATTCCGAGGTCTATTCCTGTACTTGATAGTGCAAAAATCTGCCAATGACATGGCAGCATGAAATTCATCTCCCAACGATTGATATTCTCTCAAGTAATCTGTGAACCCCTCTCCTTGTGCTTGCTGCTCTTGATTTCCAGCAGGCTGTCCTCCCAAGAATTGAGGCATGAGAGGCCTCGGAGTCACCCTACTAGCTGTCCTAGCATGGTTATGTGCTGGTATATTGGTGTTGCTGGCCTCTACATTGTTATCATGACCGTTTGTCCCATTGTTACCAGTATTTCTATCACCCAAGAGCTGTGTTAAGAGCTGAGCTATCTGTTGTTGACCTCTAGCTAGGTCATTAAGGATCTGTTGAGTGCTGCCCTCGGGTATGTCATGCCTATCACCCATAATATCTTCTTCAGATGATGAGTCAGTGTCAAAAGGACCAACACCTCTCCTCCTTTCTCTTCTGTATGTTATAAATTCACGGTTATTGGGATTCATAACATCCCACTACCACACAAGCAGGCAGGAAGCAAGCTCTGATACCACTATAAAATGCCTTGTAAATTTTCTGCTTTAAAATTTCCGTTTTGACTCTTTTGGAATCTGGTAATCTCCAAAAGTAAGTGCTGATTATATGCTGTTATAATTTTTTGTTGGTTGTTTGATTTGAAGGGAGCTCGTTTATATGCCGACAAAGGTGCTATGAAAGTTGCCCTGATTTCATTGTGAAATACCTCAAGATTTCTGCCTTTAAATTTCTGTTTTGCTGTTTCGGAGTTTTGTCAACATTTGAACCTTTCATTTCTGTTCCAGGCGTTTGCTTGATAGTACTGGTATTTTGTTAGCATAAAAGGATTGCATTTACCAAATGACACTAAAGAGAGCATTCAATGACAGGGTTGAAATGAAGA